>VXCM01002238.1:9053-117957 GCA_014773175.1 Lucifuga dentata | reverse complement strand
CCATTATAAAGGAATAGCATATGTTGTTCACAAATCTCTTCATGGCTGCATCGCCCACAGCAATGTCAGGTAGCTACAAAAACTTCAGCACTACTCAGGTGATAAAATGTAAACCAATCAGCCTGAGGGTGGTGCTATCATAAGAAATTCAAAATTTTTGCATATATTGGCCTATAACTTTTGAATCGCAAGTCCTAGAATCAAAATTCTTTTTACCTTTGATTGGAACTGTACGCATCTATCCATAAAGGCCACGCCCATTTATGCCTGACTAGATTTTCTGCCATTTTGAGTTTTGTCTTCCTCCTCCAGTTTTGGCTCAGTCATCACCAAAATTTGCATATGACATGTTTAGACCAAGCCAAAAAAAACACCACTTTAGATTCTTTTTTTTTTTTAAATATTCTTTACTGTTTTGCTGCAATTGGCTGACAAAGTTGTAGGCGTGGCTAATTTTACAACATCTGCTATAAAATGTGGTATATCTCCCGAAGAAATTAATCTCATGTAACCAGACTTGGTCAACATATTTGTTAAACATGTCTGGAAAAAACTGAGTCATCAACTGATCAAAATCTATATGCATCCAATGGTATATTCCATATTCTTCCCCCACGACTAGATTTTCTCCCATTTTGAATTGTTTCCGAAATAGTTTTTTCGTATCTCCGCCTCCAATTTTGGCTCAGTCATCACCAAATTTTGCATGTGGCATGTCTGGCCCAAGCCGGAACACAGTACTATTTCAGTTTTTTGATACTCTGAATCATTTTGCTGCAATTGGCTGAGAAAGTTGTAGGCATGGCTAATTGCACAACATGTGGTATATCTCCTGAAGGAATTGGTCTACTGTAACCAACCTTGGTGGACATGTTCACTACAGACATCTGCATAAAATGAATCATAAATTGACCTGATGGGGGCGCTGTAACACCCACAGTAAACTTTCATCAATAACTTACAAACCATAGATCGTAGAATCAAAATTCTTTTCTCTGTATTTCTTGGGCTAAGACGCATCTATCATTTAAGCCACACCCCTTTCCAACTCCGTAGCTTGTCTGCCATTTTGAATTTTTTGCATATTTTGGTTTAAGCATTTCCTCCTCAAACATTGTAAAAACTACAGCAACTAAAACTTAACAGATTGGTTCAACATCTCACCTACTATTCAGGGAAAAAAAATATGCAGATTGGCCTGAAGGTGGTGCTGCAACAAGCGTGTTGCATTTTCGTCCATAACTTACTTTACCTTACTATAGCCTTCCTATATACTTAATATAGACTTACTATACAATTACTACAGTCTTATACAATTGATATAGTTTTACTTTACATGTGGCCTATTTTGACACTGTCCATACAAGTGATTTGTTCTATAAATGTAGTTGTTACAATACACTTAATGTAGTCTTACTATAATCTACAGTCTTACTTTACACTTAGTCTTAGTACACACTAACTATAATCTTACTATACGCTTATTATACACTTACTATAAGACTACACTAAGTGTATAGTAAGACTATAGTACCTGTATAGTCTTAGTATACTTATATACTTACTATAGTCTTTTTATACACTTACTATAGCAAGTGTATAGTAAGACTATAATAAGTTTACAGTAAGATTATAGTAAATGTGTAGTAAGGCTATAGAAAGTACTACCGTTTTGCTGCAGTTGGCTGCCAAATCTGAGTTGGTGTAGATTAGTCAACAAAAACTGCGATATCTCATGAATGATTGGGTGTGTTGTCACCAAACTTGGTAAATATCTGTGCACTCGACTTCTGCTAAAACTGAATCATTCGTTGAGTCGTCACACGTGCTTGGATCCCACTTATTGAAGCTTGCGGCTACATTTTTCATTGAAATTGTTTAAAATGTAGGTATTTTTTGGTAACGTATAAAATGTAACTCAGTACTTTTTACTCAGTACATTTTAAACAAAATACTTTTTACTTTTACTTAAGTACATTGTTACACAAGCACTTTTACTTGAGTAAAAGTTTGTCAAAGTAACAGTACTTTTACTTGAGTACAGTATTTTATTACTCTTTACACCTCTGCATGTCATACCAAAGAAACTTGTGCAGTCCACATATTTGCTGCTGTGCTCACACTTGTCACATTCTGAAGTTTTGAAGTCAAGGTTTCTTTCATGGCAGCAAATTCCCTCTCAATACGCTGGACTCGTGTCTTTCTGCTCATAACTCTTTTGCCACCATTGATTCCCTCTACAAGTTTTTTTGAATGAAGGCTGCTCAACCAACGAGAAAGACTGAATATCATCAATCACAAAATCAAATATTAGTCTACTGACTGCAGTTTGAGATGCACAGTGTCCAAGTTCAAGTTTTGCTTGTTGGAAGGGAGGATATAAGGCCTCTTTGTCTGTGTTCAGATGTGCTGGGCTGCTGACTCATCTCAGAATGACTGGTGTCTTTTGTGGCCAGAAGTGAGCGATTTGGATGCTTCCTCTGAGAAACACAAAGCACAATGTAAAAATCAAGCAACTGTAGTGCATATTTTAATAGTCAATTGTAATGTATTTGTTCAGTAAAGGACCATACCAGTGAGTTTGCAGGTTTAACTCATAACTACTGCTTGTATACATGTTAAATTACTGACAACTTTTTCCAAATCATAAAAATGCATTTATTTTAAATCCCCTAATCTTTCAAAATCAAATGTTCAGGTGATGCACATACCTTAGAAAGTGAAACATTGAATTTTAACACTTAATGCTGGATTGTAAAAGGCATGGCTATTTTAATTTTTTGGTAAAAGCCATGTTTTTGTGGGGCTATATTCCTTGGCGGAGCTGTACATTGTCTTCCTTGCAACTCTGTGTTGGATCAGTGAAATACAGTTACTTTAGCAAAAACAGACGTTATATTCACTGTGATCAATTATTTATTTGAGTACATTTCACGTCTCTACATATACACCAGTAATCATGCATGTTATGAGCCCAATACAGGCCCAGTACACAAGACTCACAGGCCACACATGTTTATTCACTGCATAACTAGCTGTCAATAACAGATGAACTCTAAATAAAGTGATTACTGTCTGTTTATTTAGTCATATTGTTTAATCGCTGTTGCTGGAATGTAAAAACTTAAGTGGTGAAATGCCAGCATCACCAGACAATTTCCTCCAACACATCAGGGACAAAGATAGATGCCCAGTTTGTCTAAAGTAACTTTAAAACGCTAAAGTCCGACTAGTTGAACTATTTATAATAATCACTTAAAAACACTATACCTTCCAATCTATTCTGCTGCCGCAGTCCCTCCATTGGGGCCGATAACTGTTTTCAATGAAACTTAATCACTATGGCAATGAGTCGTACTGGCGCGGGGCGCTCAAATCCATAAAAAGTGGGAGGAGCAGAGAGAGAAGACGTACGAGTTAAACGGATGTTTTTCGAGCGTGAGAAATCAGATGTCAGGCGTGAGTGTGTGAAGTCAGCCGTTTGCGTGAGTCTCGCGCTCAATTCGTGAGAGTTGGCAGCCCTGAAAGTTAATCCAAGGAGCTGGCTTGTTGTGTGCCTGAAATATACATTTTGAAAAATGTATAACTTGAAAAAAACCCCTCCTTTGTTTGCCTACATTTTTTTTCTTGTTTTTATTGTCATTGTTGAATCTGAGAATCTCTAAACTTGAAGCCAGGCCATTTTCCTGAAAATTTAAAAGGTTTTTTGTTAGTTGGTACAAAGTAAATGACTCCCATTGTCATATGTTCAGAGTTATAAGCCATCATTTTTGGGTATGCCATGTAGGCGGAAACTGCTCAGAAAATAGCTCAGGCAGTAACTGGTTAAGATCCTTTGTTTGCACCTGTGGCTAGAGACAGTTACAAGCTATTGGCTGTCTCATGCATGAAGCGACTTCATGCTGGGTTACATGATCACCTACGCAAAGAGCTGAATTGTGTCTTATTATAATGCGAGATTCTCTTATTTCAAAACCAACCTGACTATACTTGGACTCTGCATCTTTGTGGCGATTACTGCTTCTCTGATAGCTATCATAACAAAAAAAAAAAAANAAAAAAAAAAAAAAGTTTAGACTCTCTCCTTCAGTAGAAACATTCTTTGAGATTTTAAATGTAATTTCCCTGACAATGCACACACAAAGGGAAAAGAGGGGTAAGCTTGTAATCTGCAAAGCTGATCGGCATTGATTAAGCACCACTGCAACAGGCTAATCTGAGAGAGTTGGCAGATGCCGACTTTCACGCTTTGATGTAAAAAAGACATCAGGCCACGGCCCCGTGCAGCAGCAACAGTGTTTCTGAGGACAGATGAGGGAATCACAGCTTCATCCATTCCGGCTTACTATCGGCGGCCTTCATCGCTGCATGTCCTCAGTAGCCCCTCAACAAGACAGCCAGAGCCAGCTATCTCTTTTTGCAGGGTAGAAAAAGGGAGCGTGCCGAAATAGTTGCTTTTAGGTCCAAGTCGCACACAGGAGCTGCTGCTTTGGGCTGGGGCTGGCATGCCGAATCAAAGCTTATAAAACGATAGAGAAGCGTGTTATGGAAGAGTGATTTCAGTGTGTAAGAGAATATGCTTGTACTTGTTTTGCTAATGGAGAGATGAGTGCACTCAGAGCGAGGGGGGTTAGGGACGTAATACAGGCAGGGAGAAATAAAGCAACAATTTAGAGACAAAGAATTTAAAGGTGTATGTAATATTGAAACTGGAGCAGCCCACAAGGTACCATCAGCAGCTCTAAAAGGAAAGGTCAGGATGATGTGGCTGGTGCTGCCAGAAGCAGCTGTCTCAAGGGTCAGCCAGAAACACATGCTATTTTATTCAGCGGGACTTAATTAAAGATGCCCGGCTCCGTGTACAGAGTTAGCGGTGATTTCTCGAAGGAGGCAGCGGCGTAATTCACATTAATTCATCATCCAATTGAAAATCCTCAGGTGTGCAGCATTGTCATCTGCCAAGCTTGCAGCAAATAAAGGCCATCTGTTGTTTTTATCCAAACATGATTGAAATGACAGCCTTTTAATGAAAATATATAAAAATAATTGCTTCCTGTCAGGGATTGTTCTAGTTTAGACCAAAAACAAAAGAAAGTAGTATGGGGGGGGGAGGAGGAAACAGGATTTGCAGGTTTGGGTTTAATGGAGGTTACAGCAGAAAGTTTGGCAAACGAATCCTGCAGATCAAGACATCATCAGGGAAACTTTGACTTCAGGGAGCAGCAATGTTGCTTCTCAGCTCTCTTCAAACTCAGCTGGGGATTCAACATGAGGCCTGTCTATGAATATACTTTTTTGCATTTCTGCTCTTTTCTGCCTACTGTACTTACTGAGGCTTCCTGATAGATAAAAGCATCTTCCTTTAACTAATGACAGCATGCTTTTGGGCCTGTCGTGCATGCTCAGAGTCAAACAATACTTCCAAAGTGACAGAATAGCTTTGAGTGTTCTTTAAAATGCAGTGTGTATGCATGACTGTAACATGAAATCAGCTATTTCGTGTTTTTTGTCCACTGAACCAGAAGTGTGAGACATATTGTACTAAAGTATTTAGAGTTAATGTTCCTGCAAAAGTGATAAAAGAAATATTCACACATCTACACTCCCTAATAGAAACCATACATCAATAACTAACAGCAATCTGAAAGTCATGTCAAGAGGGATTTAAAGTGCAGGTACAGCAGAATGAGAATGGTTATCAGAGTTTGAAAAGAAAATGTATATTATACGTTGCACGATCAGGACAATCAAATAATTATTTTTGTTTGAGAGCAATCACAAAATTTAAGAAATTAGATGAAATGCTTAACACATTAAGGAGGCTTTTAAAGGACCATACCACCTATTTTGCATGTTTCAACCTATATTCAGTTTTCATACATGTAATGTTACTGACAATTGTTTCCCAAAGTATACCTGGAACGGTGAATTAAAAATGTTTTTCCTACTTTCCAGACTGCCATTGGTTTCAGTTCATTCTGGTAAGCTATTAAAATCAACTTGTTGACACTTGAAACATTCTTGGGATAGGTAATCCATCATCATGAACAAGATNTATTAAAATCAACTTGTTGACACTTGAAACATTCTTGGGATAGGTAATCCATCATCATGAACAAGATATATTCAGGTTTCTTTTTTTCAAAGTTATGTAATTTTAGTGTTTAAGTGCAATAAAAAGCATAGAGTGCATTTATGTCTCTACCAGGGAATATAGTCTCCAAAGAAGACTTGTATTTATGGAAACATTTAAACAACCATGACCTCATAAGGCTGCATAACTATTAGCAGCCGAAATATCGATTTTTAAGATGGGTGTATATTTGATTTTGAAAGATTAAGAGGTTTTACAGAATATCAGGAAAGCTGAAATATGGTTTTATCCTTTGGGAAATGATTGTCAGTAATGTAACATGTATGAAAATTTAATATAATAGGCTCAAACATACAAAATGGGTGGTATGGCCCTTTAATATAGGGGCACAATGTAGAGATCAACATATGACTTGTTATAACACAACAAACACATTCAAAATGATGTCAGAGCTATTGAGCATGAAAGTAGTGGTGCCCCAAGGGGTGGCCGGGGTGGGCATAGCCACCCTTGGCTACCATGGCTACTGCTGTTGTTCAAATGACAGTTCTAACTGTTTGAACAGGTACTGTCATTTATTTCCAAAAGGCTGGCACACTCCATCAATGCTACGATCCCATCCATTATGGGATGTGGATGAGTGGATAGAAAATAAGTACACCCCCATTTAAGATTTTGGCATTTTAAACTAAACCCTAGAATTAAAATGCAACAAATCCCTATTTTTTTCTACTAATCTGAAGAGTACTTAACAGCTTTAAAATGAAATATTAGTTCTAAAATGTTTCTTGTATTAAAAGTAAACAACTGTGAAATCTAGGTTTGATAAATACACACTTAATATAGTGTCACTTAAAGTATCCCAGGAATAACCTCCTGCCTTTAAATTGCCTTCTAGCTCACATAACTTAATTGTGTAACACCTGTTTGGAATCACTGTGATTAACTTGAGACTTTAAATAAAAGCAGCTGTTTGCTGTGATCCTTCAGATTGCAAGTGAAGTCAGCCACAAAGATGGCAGCATGAGTTCAGACCTTCCAAAACAAGTCTGTGATAAAGTTGTGGAAGGACACACATCAGGTTATGGATATAGAAAGCTTCGTAAAGGCTTTGAATATACCTGGAAGCACCGTTAAGTCCATCAGTAAGAAGTGGAAAGTGCACGGCAGCTGCCAAAATCAGGGCATCCATCAAAGCTAAACGACCGGGACAGAAGACAAACAGTCAGAGAGACATCGGGAATCTAATGGCCTTGTAGACGCTATATATGCTGGATATCCCGAGACCAAATAATGCCTCGACAGATGATGGCACAGCACAGGAGAGCAAAGAACGTCCAGATTTAGACAGATGGTTTAAGAGGAGTGTGAAAGAGGCCATGGCTGAGACACCATTTGTGTGCAGTCCACTATGCTCTAACATCAGTGCGTTGTGTTTCCTTAACCATCCCCCCCNCACCCCCCAATACACACACACGGAAGGCCAGGAAAGGTCTCCCATAACTTCAGCACAAGCCAGGGAAAGAAGTATGCATGCTCTTTGTCTCCCTCTGATCACTCAACAGTACACCACACACACACACATACACAAGCAAAATGGAAGAGACCTCAACACAACCCGATATCCCTCAGTTAGCATAGCTGTGTCATGCATGTATCAGGATCACGCGTTGGCGTGGGATATGGGAAGACAGCACCCAGCCATGTAGAAATGATGAGGTCCCTGTGTGCCCCTGCTGCTGTCGCAACCAATAAATCTTCACTGGTGAGTTGGGGACTGGGATGTACTAATTGCTTTATTGATTTGGAGTTTTGCTCCACGACAGCACCTGATAAACACATCAGGGAGACGGGGGAGAAAGCATATGGGCCAGCAGAGCCCTGGCACTCACCCTTATCTCTTCTAAAGACTGGGAAGCTAAGCTTTAGGGAGGTGACTGGCCTCATGTAGAGTTTTTTTTTTTTTTTTTTTTTTTTTTTTTTTTTTTTTTTTNCCCCCCCCCCCTTCCTAAACACACATCAGCGGCTATAAATTTCCACAAAGAGAGAACATGTTGAGAACTGCTGTCAGAGCATCTGTCAGTGTGTTTCTCTAGGTGACGCTGAAGGAGGCATGAGGAAAGAAATGAAAGGTGCCATAAACGATATCAGAGGGATGTTTGTATTGCTTTCCTCATTCCACTCTTCCCTTGTGTGGTAATAATAGAACAGAGACCCAGCCCTGTGAGTTAATTAAAAAGGCTTGGCATCATTTGTCTGCTTCTTTTTTAGCTATGCATCAATGAGTGCTATAAAGGCAACGCGGAACAACTAAAGCTCAGTGGTCCATCAAGCAGAACCACTATCCTAATTATAATATCTAATAGAGCTACAAGAGATTAGTTACCACCCTTAAGGACAGTTTCCTCTAACAACAGATACTTAAAGCAACAGGTGACTTTAAAAACTGTCAGTTAAAGCGCAGGGCTTTGTGCAGAAACTTGAAACACATCAGAACATTGCTGTGATCTTACACCTCACGACTATTAACGACCAGCAAAACATAGAAAGAGTAATTTAAGTAATTACAAAGTGCCATTCATTCATTAAATATTGCGAGAAAAAAGGTTAGCACGGATCTCTGCTGTATTTTCATTTGCATCTGTAGGATTGATTGTTTTTAAGCAGGATTGCCGAAAAAGTTCTTAAACTATTTTTGGTGGAGGGGTGAGGCATGGCCCAGGGAAGAAACTCAGTTTTGGTGCTGATTCAGATCCAGGTATAGATGTAGGATTTTTTTAAAAAAGATAATTCATTACATTGAGCAGTTTTCAATATTTTTGTCAGTCTTTAAACGTAATACACCAATCTCAAAAAGAAAGAAAAACAATCAACATAACAGCCTGTCAACAATTGCATGTATCTTGATCTGTATACATTTTAAAACCTACTCTTTCTTATAACAAATAAAGAAGTTAAGTCCTATTCTGATGATATCAAATTCTCTTCTTCTCTTTAGGGCAGGATGATGATGCTTTTTTGGGTTTGAACCCATCATTAGTTCGTTCTGTGAGTTTCCAATCCATGTTCTCCCCATCCTTGTAGTTACTACAGGAGTGTGGGCACTAAAAAAAAAAAATTTTTTACAACTATATTTTATAACAAATGATCAACCCTGATGGAGGNCACTAAAAAAAAAAAATTTTTTACAACTATATTTTATAACAAATGATCAACCCTGATGGAGGTATGCTTTATAATGAGTATCTTTCTAGTTAAATAAATGTTTAAAAAAATCTGGCAATGGCAGTGTTCATGTGCTATATAGTGCGCTCTGTGTTCTGCATGGTCATCAGCCTCTGCTGCTATCAAAGACGGAGCAGAGGGAATAACGTCATACAGTGTGAATCAGTGGATGAATGATTTACAGTGTAAGGATGTGTGAAAGTAATGAGAAGAAAAAATTACCCAGAAACCAGCAGGGAAAATATTCAAACAGTATAGGCTCCAAAACAACATGAATCCAGGACTTTTTTTTTTTTTTTTTTTTTTNTCAAACTTGTCTTTTCATTTTTTTTTTTTTATATTCCCACCTGTCAACACTATTTTAGAAGCCATACTTGCATGTAACTCTGACACAGATCAAGTGAAACAGCCAGCACTGAATTAATGGCTCCAGCAGCAGTTTGGCATTTGTACTGTAAAAGAAACAGCATAGCATATAGGTAGGACTACTCTTTCTATAACTTCAACCTTTCTGCAGACCTTATCAGCATCAGATTCCCAGCAACTCGCAGGAATAGCAGTAAACAAGTCAAACGGACAGGACTTTAATTGGATGAACTCCACTGAGCAGAACCATTCACTGTAGAGCCTCTGCTGCATTTCATAATTAGCTACAATCCTTTCTTACCTATTTCCTTTATCTATTTTTAAACAGGCTTCAGTGTAATGATAGACCAAATAAAAAACAGAAGAATGTCATTTGAACTGTCACTAAAAAGCCATATATTCATTGTAATTATGACACCTAATTACGTTGCAATGATTACATTTTATGGAACGTAACAGTAATAATGAGTGATGAAATTCCCTTTATCATACATAATCAAAATGTAGAGAAGAACATAAAGCTGGAGTAAACTGTTTGACAGTATTATAATGATGATTATGTGAAGTAGTTACCTTAGGTTTCTGTATTTCAAGTTGCCAACTTGTTCCATTTGTTGAAGAGAAATGAAACTTGTTACTGTAGTATTGTCTTGGTAGCACAGTTTGAAGATTCTGGGTTTGAATCTGACTGGGTCCTTTCTGTGTGGAGTTTGCATGTTCTCTGCGTGGGTTTCCTCCAGGTACTCTAAATTGCCTGTAGGTGTGAATGAGTTTGTGTGAATGAGTTTGTGTGTCTCTATGTATCAGCCCTGTGATAGGCTGGCATCCTGTCCAGGTGTACCCTGCCTCTCGTCCATTGACTGCTGGGATAGGCTCCAGCCCCCCACGACTCTGATTAGGATAACCAGGTATAGGTAATGGATGGATGTGCTCAATATGTGCTCCTTTAAACTGTCTGAAGTCAACTTCACGTTTCCAGACACTGTTGAAATAGAATTCAGCATTCTGCTGTCATAATTTTCTTGGTTTAAGACCCAAACTATGACTAGGAAAGTATCCTGATTCTGTCTTTGTTCCATGTTATTTAGTTTTCCCAGCACAATAAACTTTTTCCTGTTTTGATTTTTTTTTTTTTTTTTTTTTTTTTTTTCTTCCAACATCCAAATATTTCTGGCCAATGAACAGCGAGAGTGTTTTCACGACTTTGGCTGCTACATTTTGGTTTGATCGGATGATTTCCTGTGTGAAACCAAATCAAACCAAGTGGTAAATGTCACATTGTAACAGTTTAGTCCCTGATTTGGACCACAGCAAATGGACCACAGGTCTGAAAATGTTGTTACACTCATTCGCTGTCAGGTCATCACCCCCCCTCCTTTTTTTTTTTTTTNCTTTTTTTTTTTTTTAACATATATTTTGGTGCCAGAAACAAATATACTGGAGGTTATCAAGACACTAAGCGCCCTCAGTTTTTCTCAGGCATACAATTGGTTTACCCATGGCTAGTACACAGACAACCCATCCATCCATCCTTTCCACTGCTTATCTGACTCTGGCTCATGGAGGCAGCAGGAAAAGCAGCTCAGATGTTCCTCTCTTGTGTCATGTCCTCCAGCTCTTCCTGGGGGTTGCCAAAACATTCACAGGCTAGATGGGATATATATAATTCCTCCAGTGCATCCTGGGTCTGCCTTGTGGTCTCCACCCAGTTGGATGTGCCTAGGATTCCTCCCCAAGGAGACGTCCAGGAGACATCCTGATTAGAAACCCAAACCATCTCAGCTGGCTTCTTTCAACACAAATACGCATTTGTTCTGCTCCGAGCTCCTCTTGATGTCTGAACTCTTTAACCTGTCCCTAAGGGTGAATCCTGACACCCTGTAGAGGAAACCTATTTCAGCCGTGTTGTATCTGTGATCCCATTCTGGGTTACTGCTCAGAAAACAGACAACCAACACAATTCAGTATTTTTAATAACCTCCACACTCAAATAATAATAGAAATTTATTTCATCTGCGCTTAATAATGTTCTTGCAAAGGCTGAAATGAGAGTTAAACAAATGTTCACATCCATTAAAAGATAATAAATAAAGCACCTGCCTTCTGGTCATAAAGGCGAACCTAAACATCATCACGTCCATTTGGCGGAAACATACAGGGAAATATGTTTATACAGAGCAGCAAATGATTTATTCCTTATTCCCCATGTACAGTATAATCACAAACGTTTCTGCTTAGTTGTGTAGACACAAAATGTACTCTACCTTTAAGCTATTTACTTTGTTTCTTTTTTTCTGCTTTTAATAAGCTAGTTAGTGAATATTTTCAAAATTAATTCTGGAGATACTTCCTTTTAAAATTGTTTGATATGATGTAACCGCTGATTTGGATTGTTGACATTCACCATAGCAACATAGCTTTTTATCCTGTGAATTTCTTGCTAACATCAATGCTAAAAATATGAAACCAGCTGATGTTTTGAGAGATTAAAAAGTCATCTTTTGTTCTTGGCCCTGCTCCACAGAACTTCACTTGACTCAAGACAACATTGAACAGTAATTATTTTAAAGCTGTACACGTGGCTAGCCTGATCACCCGAAGAGCTCTACTTGTACAAATGACCTTTACAAAATAAACGAGGGAAGTGCAATTCTATTTTTGGTAGTATGTTTCTGATATGCCTCCTCTCGTATTCTAATTTGAAAATCTACAACAGTTTAAATAGTTGCAACCTGAGCAGAGAATGTGGCTGTTAGAGAAGAACAAGATAGGAAAAATCTAATCTAAATGGCCCTCGAACAACTCTTACTGTTTGAGAGAATTATAGACATAAATATTACCTCTGTCATGAGTTTATATTTTCATATCTTACGGTCTGTCTCTTTGATTCAGATGTTGATGACATTTTGTAGATATGTGGGTCACTCAAGAGTTGATGACCTGACAGCGAATGAGTGTAACAACATTTTCAGACCTGTGGTCCATTTTTTTATTTTTTTTTAACTGACTTTAATTTTGAGATATAGGGCATTTGTGGACATCTTTACCCATTTCTCGAAAAAAGTGAGACCCGATCTTAAAAGAATTCAGGCATATGCATTCTAAGATGAACTATTAACAGGTGAAATTTAGCCCAGATCCAGATATTTATCCTGAATTAAATATACTGTATTGTTGCATCCCAGGATGTAGGGTCAAGGGTTAAGGTTAGCCCTAACCCTAACCCCTAAGTGAGTCCTTGAGTGTTGCGCTAGCTAAGCTTCTCAGGTGTTTCATTATTCTTATTGAGTAAACAAACCATTCCATTTCCTATTAGTGGATTTGTCGGTGCAATCTAAGACCACCACTTTGGACTGTTTTCATCAAAAGTCTCTCACGATTATTAACTTCCATCTGCAACAGTTGTTGTATGCAAATAGTAACAAATAAGGCTAGAAACATAATTTCTAGCAACTACTAAAGCTAAGATGATTTTGTTGTATGGACGTTTTGACATAGTTTCAATAGATCCAGAAAAAAGATGATGCCTCTGTACATTGAATTTGTATAATGAATCTTTTTTACATATTTGATTTCAAGCTCTTCTTCTTCTTCTTCCTCCAGCTGCTCCTGTTAGGGTTAGCCACAGCAGATCATCTGTTTCTGTCTGTCCTTGTCCTCTGCATCTTCCTCTGTCACACCAACCACCTGCATGTCCTCTCTCACCACATCTAGAAACCTCCTCTTTGGCCTTCCTCTATTTTTTCTCTTGCCTGGCAGCTCCAACTTCATCATCCTTCTCCTGATATACACCACATCCCTCCTTTGCACATGTCCAAACCATCTCAATCACTCTTCTCTCGCTTTGTCTCCAAACCATCTAACCTGAGTGTCCCTCTAATATACTCATTCTTGATCTTGTTCATCCTCCTCACTCCCAACAAAAATCTTAGCATTTTCAATTCTGCCACCTCTAGCTCCGCCTCCTTTCTTTTCATCATTGCCACCACCTCCAACCCATAGTTGGTCTCATTACCGTCCTGTAAACCTTCTCTTTCATTCTTGCTGGTACCCATCTGTCCACCCCACTCCACCCTCCCATCACACTCCACTCCCCGTTACTTTGAACAGTTGACCCCAAATATTTAAACTCACCCCCTTTACCTTGCATCCTCACCACTCTGCTGTACTCCCTCTCGCATATATATGTATGTGTATATATATTCCATTTTACTCCTGACTTTCATTCCTCTTCTCTCCAGTGCATGCCTCCACCTCTCCAGGCTCTCCTCCACCTGCACCCTACTCTCACTACAGATCACAATGTCATCCGCGAACATCATAGTCCATTGGTTGACAGATTGTCTGTCCATCACCATTACAAACAAGAAGGGGCTCAGAACCGATCCTTGATGTAATCCCACCTCCATCTTGAACCCATCTTTTGTTCCTACCGTACACCTCACTATTTTTGCACTACCCTCGTACCTCTTACATACTTCTCTGCTACTCCCAACTTCCTCATACAACTCGGCATGCTGTCATATGCTTTCTCTAAGTCCACAAAGACACAATGCAAGTATACATTTGATTTCAAGGTAATGACAGCAAAAGATTGACAGAGGTAAGAGTTCTGAGCATCCTAGTTCAAACTGAATTTCCCTAGAATGACAGCAGCTACCACAGTTTTGTGAGTTCTACATACAGATATATTTTGTAACTGTTTAATTGTGTACAGTACACAGTATATTGTACAGGGATTTGGGGAATTCAGTGAATATTTTAAATTATCAATTTAAATGATTCTTTCCTCAAAAATCAAATTTATGTCTCATATGGGTCATAGGAACAATCTCTCCATTGCACTGACAGGAAACTCTTCAAATAGTAATTAATTTTCAGTCTCACAGGGCCTTCTATGAGAACGTAATGCAACCTTGTCAACAAATAAAATTTCAACATAACATTTTACTATCTAAATATCCACCTCTGAGAAGCTTTGCAAAGGCCTTTTTAGCAGATTTTCTCTTCCCTTTTCAAAGCATCACGATAAGAATGTCAATGGAACTTGACAGTTCATTGGATGATTCTTTTGAATTTGGTTCAGATAAACTCACCATTGATATACAAAAAAAAAAAAAAATCAGNAAAAAAAAAAAAAAAATCAGTAAAAGTACCATCGAAGACTGAGCATGCACCCAATTACATGCCAGCATTGCTGTTGAATCATCCATATTCATACTCTGAGCATGTCATGCATATTGCACTTGAAAAGAACAGGCTCCTATCTGCTTCCAGCAGACTGGAATGATCGTGTCTCCTATATGTAACAACTAGCAAGATAAGAAACAATCCTACTGCAGTTATTCCTGGTTCAGGGATTCAGCGATCAGGTCTATCTCGACATCTCAGCCTGCAATTCTATTCTGCATTATCTGAACCAGTTTGGTGTAATCAACAACTGAAGCAGATGGTCATCACTCCAAGCGAGAGTCCTGCATACCAATTCTGCAGTGGCAACCATTGTGCAACTGCACAACAGCACATGGGTGATGTCAGCATAAAGCGCCATATGGAATGAGAGAGAATGAGTGAATGTGCCTCTGATCTAAAAATATATAAATAATTAAATGAGGTAAAATAAGGTAATTAATGGAGTAAATAAGGTCTCAGATGACAGCAATTAATGTAATTTCATTATGCTAATAAATCATCAGGATTCTTCTGCTGCACGGTATGTGCATAATACTGGTAATGACTCATTGGAACAGATTTGGAATATGACAGTATTGGCATGTTCTTTTATTTGCTCAAAGTGCTAAAGTGACTTTTAATCAGCTTTATGGATTTCCTGCAGTTTTCATCAAATGCCTCCTGCAAACAACGATAACAGCAATCGAGTTCACTGTGCCGCACTGTTCGCCACACTGTGCGACGCAGGTATCTCTGTCAGACCGTATGGCGTCAAGATTGACGCCTGTCACATTGTGCGATACATTTCTGGTGTGCTACGAAAAACAAGAAAAAAGTTATGGAAGCACACAGACGTCAGCAACGTGTCATCCATCTGCATGGTGTGGGTTGTAGCAGCAGTCAAATCGTGAGATTTGGGCCCTAAATTTTGCATACTTCAGAAATTTATTGCAGCTTGTCTATAGTTACAGGAGCTCTGTCTCATACTGCAATAGGATCACTGGACTAACAATCAAAGATTTCATCACAATTCTCTCATGTTGTTAAATTTTGTCTAACAGCCAGAAAGCACATGATCCGTAGGACCCTTGTAAATTAGTGTGGTGGATTTCATAAATATCATTAGTAGTAATGTAGGCCTCATTGAGATAATCTATAGCAGAGAAAATTAAAAGTAGTGTTTTTAATATTGCTCTGTTTTGACTTGTGCAGGTTTGTGCATAAATAAGAAGATACGTTTTCTTTAAATATTCTTTGCAAGTTTGGCACCACCTAGTGGCAAAAATGTTGAATGGCACTAATATGTTTTTTATTTTTTATTTTTTCCTGACACTAATGTCATGTAAAATGATGACACACTGATCAAAATAATCAGGAAGTTTACTGCATAGTTATTGATAATGTTGTAATTTGAGTGACATGCTAACTTGCTAATTCTGTCTTCTGCAAACAATTTCATTGCATAAGATTAAACTTGACAAGTAACAACAGCTGTTTGTGTTTTTTTTTATTTAATGTTTTTATTTTTACTTTCATCCTCTTCAAACCATTACAACTGTGGGCTGGATTTGAAAAAAGGCGTTTAGCTAGCTGTTGGTTCACATGCCTCACGCATATGGGAGGCAGTATTGCCTCTCGAACCAGCAGACCATTTAAGCACCATAATTTAAGGCACTTCCAATCTTGAATGATATGAAGTAACCCTGCATTACTAATATGTTAATGTGTCTGATGCTGTTGAGTGGCCAGAACCCATTTCTGCGATAATTGCTGCTTGCCACATTTCCGCTTTCCTCCTGGCTGCCTGTCTCACAATGTCATACACTGCACCCTACTTTAACTCATTAACCACCCAGAGCTAATATGTAAACTTGACAGGGTACATGCTTCAGCGAGGGCCGGTGGTGTTTCCTCATGATCAGTCAGATTCATGCATTATACATATATGTGAGAAAGTGAGAAAAACTACTTGATTTTTGAGTTTGATCGCAAATAAAAAAAACTTTTATACTTAAAAAATCTGGCCTGATTCATGGGGGATATCAGATCTGATTGCATATCAAAATATATGATGTACATCTGTGCGTTTTTAATCCAAAATATCCTGTAAATGGGAATCGTAATTACCAAAGATTACCATAAATTAACCAAAGAAATGCCATTATAAGCATGGAAGAAATCATATTCATAGTCTTCTGGACAAAAGTGCCAGCGAAAAAAGGGAAACGGAAGAACTTTAACAATGCAGAATTGAGACCATACTCGCTGCTGGGGGAAAAAAAAGGGAGCAGTGGTGTTATGGCCCTACAAAAAGATGACATATGGAAGGAGATCATGAAGTAGTTTAGTGCCATTACATACTCCCAGAGAGCCATGAAAGAAGTTAAAGGGAACTGATTTGATTTAAAACCGTCCACTAAATTGCGCATTGAAACCAAGGGAAGAACAGTCAGGGCCTGATGAAAAGGCTGAAAGTGCTGAGCATTGCCTCATTGGGGATGTGTCTGTCTGGCATTGTTCCAGACAGAGACAGTGGCATCATGCCCAGCGCTAAGCTATTCAGCGACTGACACACAGAGGAACAAAACTTATTGTACTGTGGGTTGACATCAACGTTTTTGATTTTCCTCAGGGCAGTGTTTTAGTCCTTGAATTTATTGTATTTCATGGAAAGAACAATAATTGAGCTACAGTTGCAAGGAAAGGTTTGTGAATCCTTTGGATTTACCTGGATTTCAGGATTAACTACTCATAAAATATAGTCTCAGTAAAAGACTGAATAATATCTGCCTAAAGTAATGACAAAGATGTAAGTGCTGAATACAACATTTAAAGTAAGTGACCCTCTGGGCTAATGGGATCTCAAAAATATAATTGGAATCAGATTGTGACTGGAGGTGTGTGTTGTTGAGATGTGCCACCTAATAAAACGGCACACAGCATTTGGTTAATGATAGCTCTGCTCATTTCTATTCATGTGAACCATGGCTCAATCAAAACAAATTTCAGAGGACCAGAACAGTGGGTTCTGGCCTGTATTTAACTTTACCAAATCTGGTCAGCCTAAGGATTGAGGTTTGGAGCTGCTTTGCTGCCTCAGGGCCTGGAGAGCTTTGAATCGCTGAGGGAACTATGAATTCAAAAATGTGTCAAGTAGTTTTACAGGATGTAGTGAAGTTGACCCCCAACTAACATTAAACTCTGGAAAAGTAGTCTGTCTTTTGTGCTACATTTGTGCTGGTTTGTGCTGTTAAAAGTTAAGTTTCGTTTGTGCTGCTATTATTTTTTTAGACATTAAAGAATATTTTAAAGGTCATTCTGAGGTCACTCAGCCCAAACCTGCTCCACTTTAACCCAAAATGGCCTTGTTTGTGCTTCATTTACTGTTTCTGTTTACTGCTTCAACTAGTAAATACAAAGTTCACATACTTTTATCAGCATGCAATTTGAACAATGTGTTCAGTAAAGACGTGAAAAATGTAACTGTTATTATTCAGGGAGAATGTGTTTGTCTATTATTTGTATTGCAACTGAAGCTGATGTAAGAGAAAGTAGTGTGTGCAGATAACTATTATTTGCCATATTATTGTGGAGTTTTCCCAGTATTCAAAACAAACCCTTTATCCACAATTCTTTTTCCTCTCTTTTAATTCAGGGGTCATGAACCACCAGAAAGTACATCAATAACAAAAAATAAAAAAATCAAAAAACAAAACAAAACAGAAAAACACACATTTCACTCGTCCAGCCTAATTGGATGATCTGTAGATGTGGACATTTTATAACCCAAATTCATAATGCCATCCCTGAAAAGCATCAAATGGAGTTCTGATGTTGTCCGCACTCTGTATTCCTGGTGGGAGCACAAAACATCTGTGCAGATGCAAACATAAACATCCTCATCATCAAAAAAATACTGCAAAAATAAATTCTGTAGAAGCTACACACTGTCACACTGCGAATCACGGATGAAGGTTTTTGATTGAACAGCTTTTCAGTCCCGTTCTGCCGTGTTTATCCTCATCTGAAGAGAAGTGAAGCAGCGTCGTTGTCACTTCCATTTTCAGTGTCTGAAGTACTTGACTGTAATTGCCAATAAACAGCATTTTATGATAGAGATTGGATTCATTTCTCTTGTCTTCTCCGTTGTCCTCTAGTCTGGCCTTATTTCTCTATCTGAAGAGCTCATCCACTCATGCTTCAGGGGCTTTTCTCTGTAATGTCATGGATTACAGGCTGCTGGAAAATCATACGTTTTCCTTTGTCACATTTCAGTATTATATTTTTATGGTTTTCAGTGTAAACACCAGGGTGGATACACACTTAACCACAAAAAAAAAAAAAAATGGNAAAAAAAAAAAAAAAATGGTGGCGAAATTGTCTCGTCAAAACTGCTCGTTTCCGAGCTGAAGTGGAGAAGAGATTAAATTTTTATCTTGTGAGAACTGATGTCTGATATTGCAGTGCTCTTGCCAGATAAAAACTAAAACAGTGGAATCTTTGTGAATACAATGTACAGAAAATAGAATGTATTAAAGGACCATACTGGCAATTTTGCATGTTTAAGTCCAATACATACAGTAATACCTGCATACAAGTTATTTTACTGACAAACTATTTCCAAAACCAATAAAAATATATTTTAGTTTTCCTGTTATTTTCCTAAATCACTTAATCTTATAATGTACAGTATATTAGATATAAAATACTTCTGCTTGAGATTTTGTGTCCTATTTATGGAAAAAATGTATTTTATTCCATTTAAAATTATTAAAATGTATGCAGTTTGTTACACTTTTACTATTAATAGACATTGTCTAAAATGTTGACGTTAAGTCACTAGACTGAAAACAAATAGTTTGAAAACATTTTGCCCTTCATCCAGAAATCTTCTTCAGTTCCAAGTGTAGCAAGAACAGATAGCGGCATTTATTCCCAAAAGGGAGTACGCCCATCAATGATGGTTTTATCCCATTGTTGAATGTGGGCGTGGTTTAGTCCAGGTGCTGTTGTACTCATTCATTCCTGCATCACCAGGTGTGATCTGCAGGGAGAGAGACCAAGAGTGTAATTCCTTCCCTGACGTGGGCCAAAATTATGCCAGACTTTTCCTGGCCTTGATGTGTGGACATTTTACCACTTTACCTGACATTTTAGCTGAGATGAGCCTTTAACAAACATTGCAATCATGTGGTAGGAAAAAAAAAAATAAAGGGGGAGGGTGGGGGGTGTTGATGAATGGGTCAATGCAAAGATCAATATGACCTATAATAGAAATATTCTGACACCCCCCCCAATCATGTGGTAGAGGCCTGTAATATAAATAAATAAATAAGCTGGTTAACCAAAAAAAATAAATCACTGTTTATTGTTGTTATTGCACTAAGAAATTTCTGAATAAAAGAAAGAAAGAAAGAGTAAAATGTAGTAAACTACATATATTTGTTTATTTAAATTGGATCCCCATTAGCTGATACCTTAGCAACAGCTATTCATCCTGGGGTCCGTTCAATCAAATAAACATAAAATCACACATTTATATCAAAAAGAAAACCAAACCAAGTAAAAATTACAAAGAATCCAATCACTCAAAACCACCTGATAAAACATCCAAACACATCCACAAACACATCACAAATGATACAAGCAGCGCCAACCACACCAGACCTCCAACCCCAGCGATCCACCCTCTGCCAACCAAAACCAGACAACCAGGCCACAGCAAGCACAGGATCACACACTGGGTGGTGGAAAAGAAAACAATTTTACCCTAAATAAGCTTTTAATTGCCTTTTAAAAATTAATTTATTTTTNTGGAAAAGAAAACAATTTTACCCTAAATAAGCTTTTAATTGCCTTTTAAAAATTAATTTATTTTTAATACTTTAAGGTGAGATGATAAGTCATTCAGAGTGGCTGCCTTATAGAGGACAGTCTTCTTTAAAGCATTTGCTCTTGGTTGAGGAAGGTCAATCTTTCCAGTTACAGCTTGTCTAGTTCAATAACAATGTATGTTCTATAACATATGAAAATATTACATTCCTATAAAGTTATAGTTTCTTAATGAACACATCCATTATTCATAGCAGTTTAAATTGGGGCACAGAAAAAAAAAAAGCGTTCCCTTTCTTGGAAGCAGTGGCAGTCTATTTCCACATTGCTCTTAACTAACTAGGTGCATTCCCTCAGGTTTTAAAGGAAGACATTGGTGTGATGAGAAAAAGTACTGTAAAGACACGCTCGACAAAAGTTGGAGAGATAAACTTTCTCCCCTGCAGAAACACAGGATTGCATAAATTAGAGCACAATGAACCTGCTATGTCTGCCTCCTGAAAAGACTCGCCTGTGGGATAAGGGAGATGGGAGCTGTTGCAAGTTATTCTTTCCAGCGTCTCAGACAGAAAGCTAGCAATAGCTTCACTAACAATCAGTGTTGTTTACCAGCCCTGAGGAAGGCCTTCCTCACGGCACAGGAAGGAGGATTTGGGCCTGAAGCTTTCTTCTGTGAGCGCACAGCTGACTGCAAAGCTTCTGATGTAGCATATCAAATAGACGATGCCCAAAGGGAATGGGAATCGGTGTGCTGCCACTTTAGGCACCTGTCCAAATGCCTGGAATACACTCAGGCAGTTCGGAGGTGCACCTCACGTGGCAGGAGAAGGTAAAGTGGTGCTAAGAAACAAAAACACAGCAGAGATTGTAATTCTGCCTATATGTGATATCAAGCAGCAGAGTGGAACTGCTGCTTGGGAAGTGTGTAACATCCAGTTGCATCATAACCAGATACCAGGCAATTTGAAGCTGAAATTCCAACAGATACTCTGTTTACCTTTATGCCTAACACCACCCAGGACTCTCTAGTTCTTCTACTGGAAGTTTTGTCCCTGTGCGCGGCGATGGCTCTGGCATGAAAGGAACAGTCTTCTTTGCAACCCCATACCCATTTGAGAAACAAACAAAACATCACAAAATAGCGTGAAATTGGAACACGTTTGCTTGGGCTATGAGCACAGCAGCCAAAATCTTTGGAGAAACATTACTCCAAGATCTCAGTCCTATTGCAGTACCGCACAGCTGCACAGCATGGCTTTGATATCTGAGTTTTTGGCCTCGGGTTATCATCAGCGCGTCAACATGCACTGGCAAAGAGCTGATTATCTCCGTTTTCCCACACAGCTCATTACCACAACAAACCGATGACATCATCATCATTACTCATCAATGTCCCAGCGACACCCAGCTGTAACCCATCTCATTCTACAGTTTAATTTTTTCTCTCTGTTGTTGTCTACCTGGTCACCTGAGTCCCACATATATTAACCATTTCCCTCATCAGTCTCCCAGCCGTTCTCACCACGCTCTCTGTCAGATCATTCTCTGGAAATGAAATGTTCGAGCCTTTCCGTTTGCCTGCTATTACCTGTCAATCTTTGGACCGTTAAAGCTTGTTTATGCTTAACGGAGATGCGGATGCGACAGTAGGCGCACAGAAAATGTGGTGTAATTGCAGTCAAACCAGCCGGCCGTGAAATCCGCTTTTACGGGTTGATTGCTTGATCATACACCACTCGATTTTTGAAGCGACGCAGACGGCATTTATCAAGGTGACATCTTAACTTGCCTTTTCTTTTCCAGTTCTTTTGTACATTTTGGTGTTCTAGGTTATTCCTCTGCTGCTCTCTAATGTCTTTCTTGTCCAGAGCCTGTTACCATCCGTCCTCCAGTTATTGCCAGCGGTGTTTCTTCCCACAGCTTCCTCTATCACCTGATTGTCTCACCTGTTTCTCATTCTCTCATCAGCCTCCCTGCTCATACATCAGCCTTATTCCTTTCTGCCTCTGCCAAATCGTCTTGGAAGTTACTTCAAGCGTTCCAGCCTGTCATCCGTTTCCTGTACTCTGTTCCTGGTTGCTGTTGTTTTGGACTACCGTTTTTGGACTGTTTCTTATCTGGATTTACCTGCCTGTCTGTTGTGTCGCCGATTTCTGAACCCTAGTCTGGTTGATTGTTTCTTTGAGTGTTGCCTAGCCTCTGCCTGTTCCAAAGACTTTAATCCGTGAGAACAAAATCTTTATTTTTTTGTCATTCATCCATGCATCAGTAAAGAAGGCTAAACTTACTTACCTGATGAGTCCTGCTTTTGGATACTATTCTGGGTCCGTGATAGCATTTGTCTGAGACAAACGCAACTTCATTGATAACTAGCCAAGTGTAGAGGTGCAGAGGAAGATGAAGTAGGTGTGGACAAAAGGAAGGAGAGGGACAGAAGAAACAAACAATGGCAAACAACTTTTTTGTCTTGCAGCTAATGAAAGTCTCAGAAATTCTTCCTCTTCATTAATCAACAGCAAGTCTCTTAACTGCCTCCGTGTTTTGCTGTGGGCAACTGACCAGAAACCACTTTTACTTCTGCTGGGTTTGTTTTCAGTTTTTGGGTGCAATTAAGAGCAGCGTTGTCCTACAGCGCCACCAAATGTCCAGCAGTTGAAGTGCAGGGTCCTCATGTGGAGTCATCATGGAAGCATGACAACCACAAATGCCAGACCACGCAGACGGTCAGTTTTGGAAGTGTCCTCATAAAGCAGGTCTTAGTCTAACATTTATGTTTACCGATCTGCACGACCCCTTGACACCAAATGTAACAACACGTTACATTCGTGAAGTCTGCCTGCTCTGCATCTTTTGCAAATAAAACCAGCAAAGACTGTTGACCTGTTTGAGTCTGCTTTTGGGTCCAATCACAAAACTGTTCCAATCAACACCAATAGTCAGGGTTTAAAGTATTTTATCCTATCAACACCTGCTAAATTATGTTTGAAATCACAGAAGGTGGTGCTGTCATTTTGTCAAAGGCAAAGTATCAAACATTTTTCAGATGTACTTTGGTATTTTATGTTTTTGTTACAAGAATAAAATCAGCAGCTTGTCATAACTTGGTCACAGACATTTAAGTACATGGATTAAAATTTAAGGGGATTTCGGTATAATTTAGGTATGAGTAGTTGAAATGACTGTGGGTTTTCTGGGCTCAGTGTCAAAATATGTAAGGAAACTCATGCCGCCTTTGTAGTGACACATAACCGCAGGAGGTCTGCGCCGGTTGCTTGGGTTTCCTGTTCCACATCCTCCTTCTGTTTCTTTTCCTGCTCCTACACACTGACGGCTCTGTTATGTCCAAAAGTCTAAGGCTGAGATTAGAGAATACTCTGAAATCCAATGTAATTTACACTTAATTAAAAAAAAATAAAATAAAATAAATTACTTTGACATAGTTTTAGGGTGATGACAGACTGTTAATTGGTGTTTTTACAAAATCCACCAGCGGTACCTTTACGGATAGAAATGCCTGCTGTTCTTAATGATGTTTGTGTAACATTAAATTTTAAGTTCAGACTGTTTTCTCTTCCATGACAGCCCTCATTAGAACACTGTATTTTGCTAAATTGATCACGAAAAGAAGGGACTCTAGTAATAATAACAAATTAATATGGATATTAAAGGACCACAACCCTAACCCTGACCCTATTTTCCATGTTTAAGCCCAATATATACAACTGCATACATGTTATATTACTGACAACCAATTTCTAAAACATAAAACCATATTTTAGTTTTCCTGTTGTTTTTCCACATCTAGCTGCTAACACGTATGCATGATTGTAGAAGGCATGGCCAATTGTAAACGTCCGGGCCCTGAAGCAACAAAGCAGCCGCCAAATCACGACGGTCCCTCCACCATGTGTCACAGTTGGGATGAGATTTTGATGCTGGTGTGCAGAGCCTTTGTTCCTCCAATCATACTGTTGTGCATTTCTGCAAAAAAGTTGAAGTTTTGTCTCATCTTTCCACAGAATATTGCGACAAACAGATTTTACTCCTATAAGCAAGTCTATGAGCATGTTGTTGCTCAGTGTTGATGTGGATACATGACTTTAGCAATCTCTAGAGATTTCTGCATTGTTTTGCTGTTAACCTTGGGTTGTTTATCACCTTCTGGTGCGATCCTAGGGAGAGTAGCAACAATACCAAATTTCCTCTAGTTTGTCTTGCTGTAGACTGATGAACACCAAAGGCCTAAGAAATGTTTGTAATCCCAAAGGGGCCTTATTTCTTGCAGCTGTACAAAGTATCTGCTAATACAAAAACTTATCTCAACTGTATTCTCAACTGTATTCTTAATTCCACTTTAAATTATATAGTTCATCTGATAATATAAGAAATAATGGATCAATCCTGATTGATAATTAAATACTAGCAAATAAACTGGCTGTAAGTTCCTCCACAGCACTCTCATATCCGTTATTTGGATGTTGATGAAAAGTATCAATGTGAATGTAATGCTTTTTCTCTCAAGGCTGATGTCATGATTATTTTCTTACTAGTTTTTTAAAGATTGAATGACCTCCACATCCACATAGGCTACAATCATCCATCAGAGGGTGCTGACTGCTGAATGTGATCAATCCAACAATCTGTGCTTTCCCATTAAGTGAAACTGTGTTCACTCCCACTGCGACACTGCAGTAATAGAACTATTGCTAGAGAGCGCAGCACATAAATCAGATGGTGGATTCATCTATAATCCTTTCAGCATATTCTGGGTCTGCTCCCAGTCAGACATGGCCAAATAACTCCACAGGGTGGTATTCCAGGCTCAACGTGACAAAGCAATGACTGTACTCTGGGCTCTTCATGGATATGTCAGCTCCTCACCCATTACAAAGGATGAGCCCAGGGTAACTGGAACCCATTTGGGCTATTGTGTCCCTGATCTCATCCTTTTGCTTGCCACACCAAGGTTGCAGCTGCAGGTAGCAATAAAATTACATACATCACATTGTTGGTAGAATTTATGTATGAGAGCTTCATCTTCCGGCTTAGATAATGCATGACTGAAGTCACTGCACCAATTTTTCCATCAATCTCATCTCTATCTATAATGTTACTGTGACAGGGCCAAATAGGTGGCTAAATCAGGTCTTGTGGTGAAACTACAGTTGTGACAACGCCATCTTGGGACTTTCACCAAAGGATAACAATTTAGAATTTAAGTTTTTGACAAGGGGGCTTCTATTCATGCTGGTAAGTACCGCATGAAAAGCAGAGATGTGAATTACAGAGATAAATTCATTTACAAGAATGTGAATGCTCATAGATTACAAAAAAAAAAGAAAAAAAGCCATACACAATTATTTGCAGTTTAACAGATAAAATGGATGCAATCACCACCAATCTTAAAAATATTCAGTTATAACAACAAGACAAATAGTTGATCTTATAATGTGCAAAGTGCAAATGAGCAGGATAACTAGGGGCACAAATGGAGGCCTGGAGAGGGGACTAGGTAACTGGCTCCACATGCATGAAGTCACTGCAGACACTATAAGCATATGTTAGGCATCAGTACACAAAATACAATAAAATACAATACTTTGTTGCCACATGTCAACTAACAGTTGATAGGAATTTGTCTGTGTGCTCATAATACATAAACAGACAATAAATAAACATACAACAGTCAGTGATTACACATCTGATAAATCTAAAAAGTGAGTCCTGAGTCTCATTAAAAATTCTAATTAGCAATAAATAACAGCTAAAAAGTGCAACATTGAATCAGAGCTAGACTACATGAAGTTGATCATAACAATTACAAAAATGATTAAAAACAAAGTCCTGAGAATCATTTAAAATCCGAATTGCAGATGTGTGTGTGCTGTTCCTGAATCTGGTCGTCTTTGAGGGAGAGATTGGAGCCTCTTTCCCAAAGGGTGAGTCACCCATGCCCGAGATACACAAGTCCAATTCCTGCAATTCATGAACCTGACATCAGGTGTCATAGAGGTAGCAGACGGCTGCTACCTCTATGTAGCAGAGGGGGGGGGCACTGAGAAATAGACTCGTCACATTTGTGAGAAAAAGGGGGAGAAAGACATTATTAAGTTATCCTGGAGTCCATTTACCTCTCCTTGTTGTCATATTTTACCTTTGATTTATGGAGTTGACACTGACAGACTGATGCGACGTGTAGAGCTTTAATGAACGCACATTATGACACCTCAGAGTATAATCTGCATAATGTGGGAAGCATCAGACTTACAAGGGCACGTATAAATAATTTAAACAAGTTGAATATGGCAGGCAGCATTATTATTTTCTATTAGTAAGTTCCTGAAAGGCTCTGTTTGTGGGCAAAGAACACAAAAAGCCAGTTTGTGTGGTTTTTTTTTTTTTTTTTTTTTTTGAGGAGTTTATATTTCATCCCAGCATTTTATCCTCTAATGCTGCAGATGGAATTTTCTTTTAATGTAGTGATCACCAGAGACTTCACTCCATAAAACCAGAAGAGTGAGCTACTGACAGACTGTGAGAAAAGCTTCCATGCTGGCACTTAGAATCCTCCTTTCATTTCCCTCTTAGTTGACTTTATTGTGATGCGCTTACACTGTAAATCGAGGAAATGAATTGGGGAAATGTGGGTCCTTCTCATTGTGGGAAAGCAACTTGTGCAGATAAATTTAATCCATTTGGTCAAGCCAAACACATTTTAAGAAGCAGTTACACAATTTTTGACACAGTTTCCTATGAAGTATCACGATGAAGACTTAAACTGGTCTAAGCAATTACGTTTAAGATGTAAAAAAAGAAGATGGATTATCTAAAAGAAGCACAAAGAGAAGAAGAGACCTTGGCCTCTTTGTTTGGTTTAACCTGCACATGCTGGATTGTATTATGTGCTTCTGATCTGACGTGGAAATGGTTTGCATGTTTTTCACATCTTTTTAGAGGCTGCAAAAATAAGGAAGTGAAGTATTTCATCGTGCAACTTATATTTCAAATCAACAAGCTGATCCTCCATTTCTGTAGTTCATCATGTTTTAGAGTTTGTAGGTACCATAGTTGTCCTTGGTGGTGTAGTTGGGTCAGATTTAATCATTCATATATATTACAAGTGTGTACAGTAATATTTGTAATCTGACATTGAAGAGGTCATGACTGAATTAGCAGATTAGAGAAAGTAAAATACGCTCTTAACAGACCTCAACCACAGGAAAATCCAGCCAGGTAAGTTTTAAACTCATCAAAATGATCATCGAAAAGGGGGAATTAGGCCCCCAAAAAATCACAAAATTATATTGTGTAGTGCGGCAGACTGTAACTTCATTTTTTATAACTTTGACATCTCTTTTCAGTGCAGCTATCCAGCCAAATCCAAACCTGTATACTGCATCTTGTAAAATGCAGGAAAAAAGCCAGCAGACATTGTGAAACATATTGGTGAATATCACGTTTGATTAAGCTAACGTGGTTCAGCATAGACATACTTTATGTTATTGTCATATAATCTGGCACTAATTCCATTTTGAGTCTATTTACCTTCAAATTAGACTGCTTTTTAATGGATTATTGATGAAGGCATAAGCAAAAGCAAGCACGACCTCAGCCTAACTTATACAACTTGAGTGATTTCAAGCTCAGTTGCACGAGTGCCGGTGATGACTACCTCAACAACCCGAACGTCGAGTCATCTTCTTGACTGACACCACTCCAATCACTGGGCTTTCACTCTCAAGGAGCGGCGGGACAGTCTCCTAGATCAAGGCTAATAGCAGAATCCTCAAAAAGAGTGGGCTTTAAAGCTAAGCGGTGACAGATTTCAAGCCCCATGTTGAGCACAAACCGCAGGCTGCAAGGAAACCCTCTGGTGGCTGTTAAGTGCCTTCTCTGGAGAAGGAGAGAGGTTAGATCACAGCTCCAAGGCGTTGATGTGTCTGGAACCCTGCTACTTTCTAGTCCTGAATATGAGCCATGTGGGACCTGAACTCTAATTGGTATGCAGGTGATGCATGAATTGAGCATAACAGGGAATGAGTTGTGTGTGCGTGTGTGTGTGTGAGAAGGCATTGCCAAGGAGAAGGATGCTCAATCGTCCCAGCACATGAAGCAAGACAGCAATGGGGAGCCTAAAAGAGGCTGAGGGAAATCAACGAATAACTGAAATGGCATAAAGTCTGTTACAAGTAAAAAATAAAAAAAGCAAAAAGAGATGAGAGCTGCACTTTACTTTTATATTACATGAGTTTAAAACGAAAGCTGATATAAGCAGCTGCAACTTCAAAGTTTCGATATGTCAAGACATATAACTGTTACTTTGACTAGAGAAACTGCATATTCTATATACTGTATGCTACTGCAATGAGGAAAACAGCATATCTTTTTATGAAAGGTTTCACTGGATTCATCTTCAGTAGAGATGCTGCAGTTAGTTTGTTCACCACACCAGCATTGGACAAAATAGATAGTGAGTGTGAATTTCACTAAAAAAGAATGCATGAATTCTGAGTTCAATTCATCTGATTAAATGTGGCGCAATTAGGAAATATTATGGGGATGGACCTAGAGCTGTTACCCTTGACTGATTTCAAGGACACTTCCAGCTATGATTATAACTCTCTGCCATCGAGCATTCAGATGTCTAACTACACCCCATCTCATCTGACTGCGATCTTTAAAGGACCATACCAGCAATTTTGCATGTTTAAGCCCATAAATATAACCCACACACACTTTGTTACTAACAACCAATTTCCAAAACATAAAAGCGCGTTTTAGTTTTTCCTGTTACTTAGCCAAATCCACTTATCTTTCATATTATAATGTTCACCTTAAAATGCAATGTTTTTCCTGCTAACATGTTTGTCTGAACGTAGAAGGGATGATGATTTAATTTCTCAGTGAAAGCAGTCTTCTCCTGGGATGATATTCCCTGGTGGAAACATACACTGTCTTCTGTATAGCTCTGTGTTGGACTTTTGACAAAAATTTACAGACATAATGTTTGCTGTGATGGATTACTTATCTGAATTTTCAAGTTTCTACAAATTGATTTTAATAGCATACTAGAACAAATTTAAAACCAATGGCAGTCTGGAAGCTGGGAAAAAATCTAAAATGTGTCGCTTGAGTTGTATGGTTGTCAGTAACGAAACATAAAGATTCTATATTCCTATAAATTCAGGAGTCAGAGGTACTATAGAGCTTGTGGCTACGGCCACCTTAGATTCTGGCCTTTCCAAGCCAACATACAGTCAGTCATACCACACCGCCTCAGAGGAAAAGCACCCGGTGAGGGCCAGGGGAGAGATCCCACAAGGGGATCCTGTGCCTAGCCTGCCAAGTTGAATCTCCACAGGCAGAGTCTGTGCTCACTTACCCCTCAAAGCTTCATGCCCTCTTTAATCCTCTCTTCAAACATTTTGTTTCCAGCTTCTCTTATGTGCAACTTATTATTAGTCTTATGCCAGTATTTAGCCTTAAATGGAGTTTACCACCAATTTAACAGATTCCTAGAGGACCAGATACTAGCTTGACTGTGGCTATTACCAGACAGGCTGCAACACTGCTTTTTTTTTGGTATCGAACCGTCTTGTCTGATCTGTGGTAGCAATTGATGGGGCTAATGGCGGACTCCATTGAGAGCCATCCCCTAGGAAGCTGGACAGACGTGAGAGTTGCAAGATCTCAGCAGAGAGTACCCCAATGATGATGCAGGCCTGATCATCTCTGAGTTGGAGACAATAACCATAATGGAAAATTGAAAGGAACTTTGAACAGTTTACGAACCATTGAGGGGTAAACGGGTGGGGTCCAAGCAGTCTGCCTGAGGGATTCAACTCAGGCTAGGGATGGCTGCTGAGTGTGGGAAGATGTCTTGCAGCTGGCTGGACATTGACAGGCCCATTTCCTCTGAGATGATGGAAATACCTCTTATTATCTTTTCTTTTTCCCTCTTAAAGGACCATACCACCCATTTTGCATGTTTGATCCTAATATATTCAATTTTCATAAACATAAGGTTACTGACAATCATTTCCCAAAGCATACTACTGGAACGGTGAGTTAATTTTTTTTCCTATCTTCCAGACCTCCATTGGTTTCAGTTCATTCTGGTACGCTATTAAAATCAACTTGTTGATACTTGAAATGTTCTTGGGATACTTAATCTATCATCGCAAACAACATGTATATTCAGGTTTTTTTTAAGAAGTTACATAATTTTAGAGTTTAAGCACAATAAAAAACATGGAGTGAATGTATGTCTCCACCGGGGAATATAGTCCCAAAAGAAGACTTGCGTTTATCGAAATATTTTAATGACCATGACTTTATAAGGCTGCGTAACTATTAGCAGGTGAAACATGGATTTTTAAGGTGGGTGTATCACTTGAATATTTGATTTTGAAAGATTAAGAGATTTTGCAAAATACCAGGAAAGCTGAATCATTTCCCAAAGCATACTACTGGAAAATGATCATTATAACCTTTGTGTATGAAAATTGAATATATTAGGCTCAAACATGCAAAATGGGTGGTATGGTCCTTTAATGCTGCATCTTATCAAATGTATTGAACTCAAGTGTAAACTGAAAGTCATATGACCTCTGCAACTCCTCTATACAGCCAATTTGTTCAACCAAAAGCACAAATAAATAATATTTTCTATACACAATGTATAGATAAGTGAATTAAATGATTGAAAATGCTATTTACATTGTCTGCTTTGCTGTCTTTTTGTTTAGGTTTGTCTATAGTTGCTAATGTATATGTATAGTTTAAAATATATAATTACTTTGACATGTTGAAATGTCCAAATTAATGACTGTACTAAAAAAGTAAATGCAGCAAACAAATGTGGGTGTAGCTGCTTCATGACATACAATTAAACATACTTATGCGTTTCACAGCCTCAAGCAACAGAAGGTCGCTGTGATGTGTGGCGAACGGTGGGAGGAAATCTGTGACACACAATGCGCTGCAATCCCTCTTGCACATTGAAATACTATACACACACTGCAGAGTGTTTGTAAATGCAAGTAGGGCATGTAAATTTTGATGTTTTCTTCCTGGTTTTGGCATCTTTTTAAAGTTTACCTGTCCAAATATCAAATTTAGGCCAGGAATGAAGGGATAGATCAAACAGAGGGGGGGTGAATGATGGAAGAAAGCCTTCCTCAATGTGCCCAGCCTGTTGGTCTATGCAGACGCAGATGTGCCCCAAATACCTAATGCAAACCATTTCAGCATCACATTATCCAGAGAAAACTGTCCGCGGCGTGGGTTTTCTGTCAAGATTCTCTTTCTCTCTTTCTTTTTCATACCCAGGCCTTTCGCACACACAGCAAGACAGGCTGCACAAACTCACAAAACCCCAAAACACACGCTTAACAGACACACACACAAACACACATTATGACCATCCGGCTGTCACGCCCACACAGGCTCCAATTTGAAAAAAATAAAACTTGCTGTAATTATCTTCCCTCAATAACTTGGGAGCTGCTCTGAAGGCAAACTGGGGACCTTCAGGAAGTGAGCTCTACCAAAAATGTACAGCAGCACCTGAATAAGCTTGGAGTCCAGAACTGTATTGACCCTTTGCAGGTGTCAAAATGGTGTTTCTTTATCTGGAGGGCAAATGTTGGAGCTGTGCCTGTGGAAGTTTTCTTCTCTGAGATTTCTTGTTCCTCCAGAGGTGCAGCAGCAGCTGGTTGAGCCAGAAAACTGTTTCCCTATAGGTATTATGTCGGGTGTGGGGAGTCAAAAGTAGCAAACATGTTTTTACCAATCTCTCTGTGCATTAAAGCTACCGAGAAATGTGGAGGGAAAAAAAAAAAATCATGGATGCCTGTGATTAAATGTTTGTTTGGCTGCTTATTATGAACATCAGAAACTTCTAATTGCATGGGTATAATTAAGAAACATTACTGTATTGGTATGGAGATTACTTTGCTGGCCTTGCTGAATACCAAACACACCAAGCACAGATGCTTTTTAAAAGCATTCAGTCTTGTAAAAGTAATATTTGTTTACTATTGACTGAGTGGATAATCTTTTCATTTGGTATTATTTAATGAATTGGATTCTGAGGAAAATGGAATCCCATTGCAGAGTTGTAATCAAATGGATTATGACTCTGCTCTCTTGGCTGTAATTTCCTCCTTTTATACAGCTTCTTTTCTTTTTACAGCAAGTCATACCACAAATATACACATCAGTAAAGGTACACTCAGGTACATTACCATTAGCTATTGAAACTGGAAGGATTTAAAGGAACATTCCAGTGGTGTCGCATGTTTGAGCCCAATAAAAACATGAATGCTTCCAGTTTCGATTAGCATTAATGCTACACCAGAGAAGGAAAGGATCTGTGTATTATCTGAGCCACAGCAGCTTGAAAAGGAAGATCATTTAATAATTTTTGTTATTTATTTGGTGATTTAAAGGTGATTTTGCATGTTTGAGCCCAATAAATACAACCTGCATACACATTGCTTTTCTGCCAGCTATTTTCTAAAACATACTACTGGAGCAGTAAAATATTAGAATTGTTTTTCTTACCTTCCAGACTGCCATTGTTTCAGTTCAATCCAGGATGCTATAAAAGTCAACTTGTAGAGACTTGAAACATGATTCATAATAGTGAACAATATGAGGTTGTTTATTTTTTGTTGAAGTTAGTAGATTTAACTGGTCCAACACGGAGCTGCCAAGAAAATGTATGTGTCCACTAGGTAATATAATCCCAGGAAAAGACAATTTTTACAGAGAAAAATGATCATGCTCTCTACAATCGTGTAAGTGTTAGCAAGCAAAATTGAATTTTAAGGTGTGTATCACCTGAATATTTGAATTTGAAAGATTAGGGAATTTGGCAAAATAACACAAAAACTAAAATGTGGTTTTATTTTTCGTATTGTGTTGTAGTGTATTAGTTGGCAGTAATGTAACATGTATGCACATAGTATTTATTGGGCACAAACATGCAAAATCACCAGTATGGTCCTTTAAGGGGTATAGTTTTTCACAAAAGGCAGCTTTCTTCTGGTTTGGACATTATCAAAGACTTTAATAGTGTTTTAGGATGGGAACCTTCTTTGTTGCAGATGTTTTTTGTGTGAAGTTTATGCTGAAGAGTTTGTGCAATAATTTCACTTTTTAAATACAATTCCGATTCCTTCACTGTTTATTCGACACAAGTTCTGCTTAACCACTGCATCAATGTATTCAGTGTCTCATAAGTTCCATTTGGCTGTAATTCTGACTGACTGATTTTGAACAAAAATAAAAATCAATGTCATAATCAACAGAGATGGGTAGAGTAACCAGAAACTGTACTCAAGTAAAAATATTGTTACTTTATGATAATAGTGACCCAAATACTATAAATAATTGTAGTCACCAAAATAATTACTATAACTACTTGAGTGAGAAAGTATCTATTAAAAGGATTACATGAGTAGTGAGTAACTTTGATCAGGCTTATTCTTTTGAATAATCAACAAGCTATAAAGTGCTCATCTGAGGAAAAAAAATGCAAAGTAGCCATATGTAGTTTCTAATATAATCCAAATCATATCATACAGTATAAAGAAATAGTAGACAGTAATAAATCAAATATTTACCACATAACAAATCATGACAATTCTGGCCTGGCCCCAAGACAATTAGCTAGGTATCTTCATGAATTTACTCAGAATTGAACAGGAAAACTTGAGTCAGCATTAGCAGTAGCAGCTAGTTAAGTAGCTAACGTTGCAGCTTACTGCCACATGTTTCCTCAAGTTCCATGTTGNCAGTAGCAGCTAGTTAAGTAGCTAACGTTGCAGCTTACTGCCACATGTTTCCTCAAGTTCCATGTTGCTTCTTAGGAGCTGAAATATCACATTTTTAGCAGACAAAGACAACGCATGATGTAGCTGTTGGTTTTGGTAGTGTTTGAATGTGTGGCCAGGGATGTGCCTCTTCTAAACCTCCTGCTGTTGATTCCACCATGACTGTTCTGCTCTAGGTGAAACCATGGAATCGGAGGGTGGGGATGTGGTTACTTCAGAGCTGAAGCAGACAGTGTAGTGTCTGACAATGAGAGAAAAACTGAACATGCTGAATTTGAATGGGTGAAATCAAAAGTCATGCAAACAGTGCGACCAAATGTAACAGAGTAAAAGTAATTTTTTCTTCATAAATATACTCAAGTATGAGTTAAAAGTAACCTGCAATAAAACTACTCAGTANTAATTTTTTCTTCATAAATATACTCAAGTATGAGTTAAAAGTAACCTGCAATAAAACTACTCAGTAAGGTACAATTTTGTGAAAATGTTACATAAGTAAATGTAACATAGTAAATGGAACGTGTTACTACCCACCTCTGTCAATCAAAACAACCTACTTTCTGTACCACATGACATTACTAGCTAATACCTTTTGGTATCATTTCCATGCTCGATGTACCCTGAAAAGTAATGTAGCAGAGTTTGTCGCTTGTGTCCCTCCAACTATATTATAAAGTTTTGGAGCCTGGGGTGTTTTTTTTATGGTAACGATCAGCAACACTTTTGTTTTTTTTTCTTTATCTCCCCCCGTCTCCTCCTCCCAACCACCTCCGGCAGTACACACAGAGGAGTCTCATCCGTAACCAATTCCAATGATTCGTCAGCCATGTGCAGCCAGGGGAAGTCTAATCTGCTCTATCTGACAGCTGACAACAGTGACTAAGTGCCCAAACATTCGGTATTGACTGTTTCCCCAGGGCAGCTGCACTGATGGACTGAAAAAGGTAACAATGTTGTCCTTCGGGGTGAGCAACCCTGGCCTCTCACCTCCCACCCTCAATCCCACCCGCCCGTTCCTTCGGTCACACACCATGACCGGTGAGTCAGAGNTCACCTCCCACCCTCAATCCCACCCGCCCGTTCCTTCGGTCACACACCATGACCGGTGAGTCAGAGTGGAGCTCACAAAAAGTCAGTATCACGTCAGCAGCCATATTGCCCGCTCGATCTGTACAGCATACTTAATTAGCACACCAGCGTAATCCCTTAAGGAGGATTCCACTGATTGCTCATTGTGTGTATGTGCATGTGTGGGTTGTGTGTCTGCGTGGGTGGATGGGGGTGTGTATCAAAATCAATGCAGCAGGAAAAACCTATTTGGAGAAAGAGATAGGACCTTAAGAAGACAGAGAGGCTTCATTTTTGTATTCTTAAGCACTGAGAAGGCTGGTTTTTACATTTTAAAAGATCACTATCACTCATTTCTGCAGTGAGCTAAAAAAAATGAAAAGATTTTGTCGGCTAGATGGCAGTGCAGCATGGTGGTGGTGGGTGTGTGTGTCTGTGTGTGTGTGCAGCCATTTCTCTAGAGAGGACATTGCATTCCTTGACAGGACAAACCACGTTAGGGGGATAATCCTGATTTAACACACCTTATTATCTTTTATTTAGGAGTATCAACTTCCACTGTCTCATGAGAGTCATGCATATTGTTCATCAAACGTGGCCTGGTTTGATTAGAGCACCTTGAAACATCACTGATTTTGCTTTTGGGTAAATTTGTTTGAGATATATTCAAATACCAACAATCACGTACAAAGGACTTTCCTCAATGGACTTTACAGTACAGGCCCGCATATCAATGTGCCCGATCCAGCCCTAGCTCCCTAGGAAGAAAAGGTAAAATTCTACAAAATCTCAACATGTCTGTTTCTATATTGTATAAAGCTAAAGATTTGTCAAATCAGACTCTGCTATACACTTTGCACTGTTCACTTGTACTTCCATATGTTAGATATTGTGTTGAGATATGGGGAAATACATATAAATGAAACTGCAAAGTCAATTTTTATTGATTTTTATCCTACAATAAAATAGCCATAACAATAGTTAATAAGGTAAAGTATTAGCATAGTTACCATCTAATGAATTATTTAGTAAATTACAGGTTTTAAAATTTCAAGACTTGATAAATTTTAAAGTAGCTCAAATTATGAATAAGTTATTTATAACAAAACCAATAAATATTCAAAAGTTGGTCAAGATCAGAGAGTCAATATGATAAGTGAGGAGTGTGTATGTTTAAAAAACAAAGGATGAGAACAAATGTTAAAAACATATTTCAGTTAATATTAATCTGTGGAACAAGTTTATCAAGGACTTAGATGTGTGGCTAATTGGTAAATTTAAAAGATAAAGCTAGCTGAATTAACAAGTATAAAATAGTTTGAGTGCTGACTTATGATTTTTGGTATGAGGATGATGACAAATGTTATGAATTCAAGTTGATATGTTCTGTGACGTCTGAGTGTGTTTTGTGCGTGAGAGATGTCTTTGTGTATGTAATAAGGATATAGGTTCAATAAGCAGCAACTTCTGCTTACATTTTGGCTCAAATATTTGGATAATGTATGGTAACCTTAATGTTATGTCATTGTATTGGTTCAACTGAAATAAATTACTATTACTGCTATTAATGTGAGGGAAAACAATTAAAAGAAAACTTAGGAGAAGAAAGTCAGAGCAGGAAACTTATCGCCAGAGACAAAAACAAAGATGTAACAATACAGGAAGCTATAGAATACAACAACGGAGCTGTGATCCAATTAGAGGATCATAAGACCATTTGTGCAAAGTTAGAGTTGTTCTTTCCTGTACAGATTGTTGATAAAACTGACAAACTGAGGAAATAGCCAATGTTACATGTTCAGCTAGTGTAAAAATCAATACAGCAGGATGTGCATTCATGAGAACACTGCACATGTATGAACACATTTATAACAGATGATGTTAATTTTGAGCATCTGGATATATAAATATTTTTAAATGATTTAATTACTTTAATGCATTGGTAATCAAAATCAATCAGGAAAGAGGGGCGGGGAGCTTTGACTGTGCTGATTGCAGTGTAACTGAGAACAAACTGATTTTTCTCACCTTATGTTCCACTCTATTGACTGACCACAATTTTGTTGGAGGTTGCAAGGAAATCAAAGTGGTAGGTAACCTGAGGCAATCATACGCTGCTGATTGGTTTGTTATCACAGAATCACTTTCTGCAAGAGGAAAAAAAACCTCTGATGTCATCTGATCTGATAACCCAAAGCTTCGGCTTTTTAAAGAAGCACATGAAATGAAGCTGAAGTTATCAAAAGATGGCTCGCTCCAAATCACATTTCCACTTGGCATATATTTGAATGCATGCTTGCATGGGGCAAAATAGATTAAACTATCTCATCCTCCATCTTCTCCAGCTCAAATATATGCTGTCTTTTCAAAGAGCAATTGTTCCACAGAGGCGTGATGCAAAATTGCATCATTTTTACAAGGCCCTGCAACTTTCTTGCTAATGCACAAGAAATTGCTGCTTTCCCTCGTCAGTAAATATGCATCACACATTTCCTTGTCAACACATTCCAATCTTCTTGATAAGTGGGTTAAATTTGACCACCCAATTCACTATGGTGGTAAATAAATCCTCCGCCACTTCAACCTGTCTTTGAACAGGAGGCTCTTTCCATGTGATGCCAGTTTTCATGGTCAGTTATGGCCAGAAACCCCCCTTCTACTACATGCTGTAGTATAGCCCGTGGAGGACTTTATCGATAAGTGCACTCATAACTCAGGCTGTTGGTGCTTCACAGGCCATCATCTGTTACCACTTCATCCATCTCCTACACAGATGGAGCCCCTTAGCTGACCTGGAGATAAATCGTGTTGGGGGCTTTGCGAATCTCTCCAAGGACAAAATTAGATCGGTGTGTACCTGTCAACCTCATAACATATGGTATGGGCCAATTTTGCTCATGCTGGGCTAAGCTAGGGGCTTACCTTATCCTAGAACCTTGCTTCTTCTCCATTAAGCCAGATGTATATACTGTATATACGTTCTTCAGTTAGCATACGCCCACTGGATAGAAAACAAATTCTAATGCCTGTATGTTAATGCACTCTCAAGGGTAGTCGGTTTTGAATATTTGAATATAGCAGCAGGTAACTGTGGACATAGAGGATCTCTGCTGGCACACATCCCAGGTGTACATAGCCACTGGCAGTCTCTGCTAGATGCGAGTTCTGTTTGTTTACTTTAAGCCACTCCATCCTGAGTTCCCCCTCCCCTCCTCCTCGCACACTGATGCACTGCACTAAGATTTGGCATGCTGGGGTGCGATCAGCAAACAGTGTAGTGAGATGCATTCTTTTTGATGCCTAACTCTTCACGTCTTCTTTGCTCTGTTTCTGCGCTGAAAGCCGCAGAGAGCTCGGGAAGCGTAAGAGGAAGAGGAAAACATTCACGGTGGAAGCCAGTACATCTGTGCACCCAGCCCCACATGTCAGGGAAGTCATTACCATTGTAGACCGGCGAAGCAGCCAAGCTTTGGGGATAGATGTCCCACTTTCTATCCTTAGCCTTCCAGAGACGTATCCACTGGGATTTGGTGGAAGCCTCTGGACTCGAGCATCAGCCCTGCAGAGACCGTGGTGGCTCTCATAAAGGCAGGGACTTAATGAGATGGTATACTCTGTCCACACATCTCTACCATTAGCGCCGAGGAAAGGAAGTGTCACAGAAACGCAAGGGTAGAGATCCCAGTCTCTGATGAAGAAAGATGGAGAATCCCTTGACATACTTATTAACCTCGAGTTAATGGAACACAGCTAACAACATGTAATGGCTAATAAAACATACCCAACTGAGACAATGTGGTCTGCTAATAGAAAAGCATACACAACAACCTGGGAATAAATATAGTGCTCAGTCTTGGGTTTAATCCACTGTTAACCACAGGTAGGCAGCTGTTAAGTGCAGACACACATTTGCTTTATGTCTTAACTTCATTTGATGATAGTAAAACAGAACTAATTAAATGCACCGGCGCTGCCCCCAGAATCAATTTCAAAAGGCCAAGTTTACCTTGTATAACTTGATAATGGCCTTTTCAAATTGACCAACACATCTGAGCAAACACAGTTTCATGCTTGTGTTTTCAAGTGTTCCATCAGCTGGATTTTCAATTTTAGCTGTTTTATAGTTTGATCAAATTAAATTTCTGTCTAGTCTGACCAAGCACGGCGTATTGACAGAAGCTTAGATGGAAACAGTCAGAAGGTCAGTCAGAGCAACACCACAGTTATAGGTAGTATGCTCCTCACTTAGCAAGTAAGTTCTGGATAAGCTTGCTTTGAAAATACTTTATTTCTGGTAATTCTGTATATCTTAGGTCATTTAAAAAAAAAAAAAAATGTAGTCTGAATGCTCCGGTCCAAATCAGTGATCATGACTTGTTACTGTCAGTTTAGTGTCAAACAGAACATCTTCAAATAAACCAAAATATTGATTAACAAGAAAAAACGTGAGAATACTCACTTCTCTCATTGGTCTGTATGGAGCCCACATATGACCTTAAAACAAAAAAGAATATCATGGCCACGTATAATGAATTTCTACCCATGCTTTATGAATGCGTGCCCATGTTTTAGTATTTGTTCCCTCATTTTACCAATTTATTGTCTAATTCTTGATTTTTCATTTTTTAATTCTTGCCATCCCCCCACCCCAGTGAAAACTGTAATTAAACTAACCGCCTATTAATGACTTCAAAATGCAACAGTAAAAATTGTTCATAATGTGTGTATTATAGCCTAGAATATGCTGAATCAAACCATACCAGTTTCATCAACTAATGGAAATTTCAATTTTTTTACAGCTCATCAAAAATGAGACAATAGGCAATTTATATGTTTGTTAAAAACTGAAATGCTGGATGTCATTTTTGAAAATAATTGTACTCTTGTAGCCCAAAAATGTTTGCAATAAAGCTGTACTATCTTGTCCTGGAACATTTTGTTGTTTGTGACAAACAAAGTGTAATGAATTCACAATTGCTTCTAACAGCCTCCGGCTATTTCAAAGCAGCTTTGAAATAAATTCATAATACCTGGCCACCATAGCCTTTTTTTTTCTTTTTTTCTTTTTTCTGGTTGGCGTGCGGGGCTCCGTAGGTCAGAAATATGTGTGGGTGATATAATTGCCATGCATTTCTCCTCCAACCAAAGATTCACCAGCTGAATTCACTGATTAGCTGCTTCTATCTGATTGATGCCGTGCTGATCATTGAAATCAGCTGTTTTCAGCTTGTTTTTGGTTTTGGCTTCTTGGCACATGGTTTGACTCATATGCTCTAAAGCATACTTTTTCAAAGAGTGCTGGGGGGGCCACTGCAACATAGGAAGGAGGGAGGGAGGGAGAAATTTGTAAAAACAAATAAAATTATAATCTTAAAATATTTTTTAAAATATTTTTTATTACAAGAATACAAAAATAATAATGCCCTATTTTTTCTTTTCAATTTCAACTACATTTAGTTAACCAGGTGCCATTTTTCAATAGTCCATCATCGGACAGCGTCATTACCGCTTTTGGGAAGTTGTCGAGGTTACCATATGTTACACTAGTTAGCAAGCTAATAGGAGCAGCTGGCTTAACGGTGTACAGGTCACTCATTAGCTACCTCACAGTCTTTGAATGATGGACAAGTTTCTGAAAAGGAATATACCTAACAATGACCAGAGTGAAACACCACAAATACGAGTCTGCTTACATCAACACAGTAAATTTTGTTGTGTTGAATTAACACTATAAGAGTTAATTTAACACTAGGCCTGAGTCTATTTGGTCCCATTCAACTCTTATAGTGTTAATTCAACACAGCAAAATTTACTGTGAAGTCTGGTTTTACCGTAGCAAAGAAGAACAACGGACATCTACCCTGAAGTGCGTTCTCTGTCTGGAGACCCTTTCCAATGAGTGATTAAAACCTTTTAAACTTTTAAGACACAACAAAAACACCCAGATGAGGCAGAAAAATCTGCTGATTTTTTTTTAAACATAAGGAAGAAATGCTGATCAGACAGATGCATATAGTTAGTATTGAATATTGTGGTTAATGTTATTCAAATGTCTATTGAATGAACATTGAATACTGAAACTAATGCTGAGTGAATAAATTTGATTGACAGTATGCTGCAAGTATGGATAAATAATCAGATTTTGCTATTCCTTGAATGAATCGTATGTGGCCGGGTATTATACTATTTTTTTTNGAATGCAACATTTAGAGGTCCTTGACATGATAAAGTTTGGGAACCCCTGTTCTAAAGGACAGAAACAGTGTCAAGGTCAGAGGAATCGTTTATTCAATGCAAACCCAGGTGACATAAAATGCGTCCTCCCCTGTGAGTTCATCAGTGTATTGTACAGTAAAGTGCTTTTGAACTTTACAGGTCACTTCACTCTGTCTGATATAGCACACAGTGACCTTTCTTGTGCGAGGAGCACTTATAGAGGTCTCAAGTGAAATCCATTCTTCCCAAAGCCAACTCTGGCTTAATGGTTCTGAAACCAGTTTAGACGCCAGACAGAAGTGTGGTTTATTTGCTGAAGCGTTGGTAAAGCTCAACAGCTTTTTTACAGATTTCATCTATAGCAGGGGCATTCAACTAAAATTCAGGGGGCTCAATGATCTCCTTCTGTGGGATCCGCAACCACCAGATATTACACAGATGATTCAGAAGGCTTCATGGAAAAAATATAGTGTCAACTTCAACATTTTATTAAATGTTTCCGACGAAAGTGCTTTTAGTTCCAAGTATATTTTCAAACATGAACTTGACCTAAAAAATTTATCTTAAAAATAAAGTTCTCTTCAGTTCTTTAAAGAGAATTTTTTTTTTTTTTTTTTTTTTTTTTTTTNACCTTTGGTAAAGCTGAGGTATCAAACAGAAAAAAAAAAATGAGGATAAAAATAAAAGTGTTATTAAATGTTGGCACTTTTTCTGATGCCACAGACTGAGAACAGATCACACACAGGTGCTGTAGCGTTTGCTGCTGGAAAAATAAAAGCATATTTATACGTCTACTCATCCTTCAGCTCTTGGTTTTCGTGGTCAGCTTTTCTGATCTTTAAACCATTTGGCAACTTCACAAAGCAAGAACAGAAAGAAATCTTTCATTTTTTTTTTTTTTTTAATATCATGGTTAACATCAATACCCTATATCGCGACACCCCTACTATATATATATATATATATATATATATATATAGAGAGAGAGAGAGAATCATGAAGTATTCCTTGATCTGAGTGTTTGGAACTTATTCATTGAAAGAAACTTGTCTTATTCATGAACACATGCAAAGAGGAAGAGGCTTCAGATGTGGAGACATACATGAATTCTTAGATAGCCACAAGAAACTCTCTCCTTGTCAGCAGGTGTGGAGATGAGAAAGAAAACCAGGATCAAAGTTTAAAGGAAGTACACAGTTGGGTTATCATGATATTTTGTTACAATATTCCACTTGTTAAATGCCTCCTGGTACGTGTCTTTGAATGCAGCTGATAAATGAAGTAATGCATCAGCATCCATCAGCAACATTTTTAACAGTTTTTCACTATTAGTGTTTACAGCGAGTCTTTTCTGGATCACCTCTTTATGCGGTCTTGGCAAATTATTATTATCGGTGTCTCTGGTCAATCGGTGCACAATCCATTCGGTTCCCATTTCAGTTTTTCCATAATGATGGGTACAACACAATGGCTTATTAAAGGCACAATGGGGTGTTTTCAGGATATTATGCATATATTTTCTGGAACTATGCCAGTGTAATTAACTACCCTGTATTTATGTTTGACTGCCATCTTTCCCATGATGATTGATTCCATATTATGTTGACCTCTTTGTGTACAGTTTTGCTCACTTATATAACCATCTAGGCTACAGTCCAAAAGAAAATAACAACTCACTGCCCTGTGATGTAAATGTGAGTTCCTCAGGAGTGAGTATTTCCATTAATAGCTTGTTTCTCTCTTGTAACATCAATTCACTACATCTGTTCCATGTTGGGAATTTCAAGGAATCGAAACAATTTATAAGGGAAACAATTTGTTGATATTTGGTGAAACACTTTGTTGAAAATAGTGGTTGTGTTTCTGTTAGAAAATGGTTTTGAAGTCAGGGCTTAAAAAACACCAATATAAAACTGTTCATCCTGCCAGGAAAAAGATGGAATTACATTTGGCTCTGATCAAGCATGATTCTCTGTGGAAAGGATAAAAACCATAGCAGCATAGTGAGAGAATAGCAATTATATTTTGCCTTGTCTAATACGGAGTGCAATAAATGTTAGATTTGTGCAATCAACAGTGGGATCTTCTTGATGGTAAAGAATTGTCTCAAATGATTTCTGGTTCCAGATCAATCAGTAGATGAGTAGGTCTCCTTGCAGCTGGTTTAGAACTAGTCTGGATCATGTTCACACCATAAACAGATCACCCCAGAGTGTGTTTATGACCGTTCAAAGACCACATGCAGTCCACAGCCAAGCATGATTTCTGTGCTTACTGTACAAAGGCTAAATATGCAGCACCCAAGGCCAATTTAGCTGGTCTATATGTAGGTGTGAAATCCTCCTTAGAAGACCATATCGGTGATTTTGTATGTTTAAGCTCAATATACTGTATACAACCTGCATATATGTCATGTTACTGACAACCAACTTCCAAAATGCAAAATCATAGTTTTCCTAATTTTCCAAATTAATCTTTCAAAATCAAATGTTCAGGTGATACACCCACTTTAAAATTTAATGTTTTGCCTTCTAATGCTTATACAAGATTGTAGAAGGGACGGCCGTTTTTTAATTTCTCAGTAAAAGCCATCTTGTCCACTATATTTCCTGGTTTAATAAAGTTACAGCTTCGACTAAAAACATTGACACTGACATTGTGTTCATTGTGATGGATTACATATCTGAAGTGCATTTCAGGCCTCTGTATGTTGATTTTTTTAAAGCATACTGGAATGAACTGAAACCAATCACAGTCTGGAAGGTAGAAAAAAACAAATTCTAAAATGTACCGTTCTTGTAGTATAATTAGGAAATTATTGTCAGTAATGTAGCAGGAGTTATTTGTATGTTCCCAGGGTCCTATATTCCCCAGCTCTATATAGTACAATAGAGCACATAATGGGTTAGGATTAGGGTTAGTTAGGATTAGGGTCTGTTAACACACACTTAATGTGTGTTAACAGAATACTGAACTGGGGAACATAGGACCCTGGAAACATAGATATACTCCCACATAGCATGTATGCAGGTTGTACATAGTATATTGGTCTCAAACATGCAACATCGCTGGTACTGTCCTTTAAATGAAATGGTTCTGAGATTGGAGGTGCGCCAAATATTGCATAATGGAGGCTGATGGTAAAAGATAACTCAACTCATCTCAATAGCACTGACGGAGGAGGAGAAGGAGGATATGGAAATGTATTCATCAGATTAATGTTTCATCCATGAGACAGATTCCCAAATACAAACCTCCCACTTAAGCTACTAATACTAATATCTCCTGCAGGTTTATTCTGTAGGTTTTATTTTGGTAGAAAGTTGGCTGCCATTACAAAAACTCATAAAATCTTACTAGCCGATGCTAACTCTTTGTTTGATGAGATTATTTACCCCCACTTACATTTTCTAAGTCATTTCTATCTTTTCTTCAATAGAAAATAGAAAGATGAAGACAACCTGTTGCACAGCATCATCTCGCACATGCTCTGTGAATATTAATTGTAGAATACAATCAAACTGTGAATATTTGGGCAAGAGGCAATCTTTGAAGTCATTCCAGAAACACAACGGGGAGCTGGAACACACGGGTCCTAAAACAAAGAGAGCATTAGGGATGATAATATTTCTTCTTCTTTGTAAGCTGTTCACATCTGCGCTTATTTCTTTATCCTGGCTGGATGAGTTTGAAGCAACGTGGACTCAATCGTTTATCCACTCTCCTGAGAGCAGAGGAAAAGTGGAGGAGCAACACACCTGCATTAACATTGCAAATGTCTCTGTGTGGACTCGCTTGTGATCTGCATGCACAGCACATTCGCCCAGCATTCTTAAATAAATAAACAAATAAATAAAATGGAAGGCTTAAGCGGCCTGCAAGAGACTCATGAATATTTGATTCACTCAGCTTTTAAAATGCAGATAGCCGTGACCTTTGCCCCTGACTTTGTGTTGAGGGGATTGAGGGTTCAGGGAGGCAGTGATTTACTTCAGCCTGTTTTTTTGCCGTTGGCGTATGATGTGGTTTAGCTTACTACATACAATCGTTCACAAATCTTTCGGGGGGCAAAGGTACAGAATGCTTACAAAGGCAAGGTCACAAAAACCAGAGGCCCCCGTAACTTATACTCATAATGTACATCAGATGATTTAGCAGTTTGAACCCTGTAGAAACTCAACAAGACAGCAACGTACTGATTTTACACTTAGTTTCTTTCTCTCAACTGGCAAACAACCACCGCATGAGCTCGCTGCATAAAAACATCGTTTATGTTGAATAGATTACCGCTCTAAATATAGTCACAGCGAAACAAATCAATTCTTTCTCTTTATCCAGCATTTCATAAAACTTTTCTTTTTAATCAAAACAAGCCTTGGGGACAATTGGGAATTTCTTAAATTGTCAGCATCAGGTTCTCATACATGCTAAGAATTTTAATTTTCCACACTGTTGTTTACAATTTGGTGTAGCTGCACAATTCATCAGGCTGTAGGGAAAAAAAAAAGTGACACTCATTTCCCCTTTTTAGCCTCCATGTGCAGCTCTGCATTGAGGCAGAGATTAAAAAATACAAACCTCCATTACCTTAATCCATTATCTCTATGCAGATGGATGAGGAGGAAGGACAAAAACACTATTACCACACTAGCTCTATTATCTGTGTTTGTTGTGCTCTTTTAATATATTTTTTAAGCATGAAAATCAACCAAATAAATGTTTTGGAACAGTGCCATTTTTCATGTGATGGTAGTTAATATTGTTATGGAACGTAATGAGTACCTGCAAAAATTGCATAATTGATTGCCGCTAAAAGATGTGGATATAGCTATGCATTATTCAAATTTATCCTTATTACAGCAGGAAAAGAATTGCTCATGTTTTGATTTGCTGCTCGGCAATTTTAGGGAGGAGGTTCCGACTTCAACTCCTCCTCATTTGCTCTTCCCTTCCAATGGCAGCCCAGTATTCAAGCTAAACAATCACATCTCCTGACAGCAGAATGTACCAAGCCTGGACCAGAAACAAGGCTGTTACTGTCTGTTCAGAAAAACAAACTGTCCTGGAATTAGTGCTGTAGGAAGTGACAAAAGACTAAATGTTGAGTTGAGTTTGACTTTTTCCAGTTAGAGGATGGAAATTCAGAGTTTAAGTCAAATGCAGTTTATGTATTTAATCAATAATTCCAGATTGGAAGGACACAGTCTACCTGTTCAGATGAGCTTTAAAAAAAAAAAAAAAAAAAAAAAATATATATATATATATATGTACATAGAGGAAAGCATAGTGTTCATATCTAACTATAAAGGCAGGAATCTCTGTCTGCACCAAAATCTCTAGAACGTGGCACCATATGAAGTTGATATTCAGCAGGTTCATTGCTCAGGACCCAAGGACATGCAATGTCGCGTGTGAAGTTGTTTGGATGAGCGGTTCTCAAATTGAGCTTTGCCGGTAAAAAGTAGTCCTGCAAGGCAGGATATGCTCTTGGCGTGGCACCATATGCTCCGGTCCAGTGGCACGTCTCAACCTGACACCGTACAGCAAACAAAGCTAGCTCACAAGAACGTGCAGAACTAAATTATGGCAGGCTGCAGTGCGCACCATAAAGTCTGGCCCGTTATGAACAGGCACATTTTCAACAGACGCTCCACTAGTAGAATATATAATACAGAGATGGTGACTGAGGATAATTTCACGTAGAACAGATGAAACAGATGAACCTGGTGAAAGAAACATGATAGCACCTATGGCTTAATGCATGAGGACTTCTCTCTTCATGTTCTCAACTTAAAGTTGAAGTTGAGTAAAGAACAATCACCCAGTCAAACCTGGTTCCAATTGCATAATCAGCCCTCTGTCTATTCATACAGACAGAGGGCTGATTATGTTATTATATATTCGACCACCATTTGTTTGCATCAAATTTTTGGATTTGCCTGTTCTGCCTGCCTCTGCCTTACAGAATATAAACCCGGCTATTCTGACCACTGTTTTCCTGCCTGTCCCTTTGGAATAGTTTGATTTCTTCTTATTAAAGTGGAGACTGTTTCTCCAACTCCAACTCTCACAGCCACCCGTGACTCATAAGATCAATGTAAAAAAAAGTATATGGATAAATAAAAAACACACAATTCAAGAAAAGATGAACAAATCTAAACCAAAACCACATAAATGGAATTAAATATTAATACTGGAATCCATTGTACCCCTAACTCAGAAAGTTCCAAGTCCCAAGTTCCAATCCAAATGCTTTTCAGTTCTTCTGTTCAGAAAAAAACAAAACAAAACATGGATGCTGTGTTACGATGCATTATAACATTAGGCTGGAATCAAATCAACCACATAACTTTACAAAATTTAAAATACAAAGTTGTTACAATACCTTTTCTCATCACAAAAGCAGCATCAAGTAAAATCAAGTTATATCAACAACAAAATGACACAAATTGAAATCCGTTACCGTTCGCCGTATCTGCTGCCATATTGCCGACAGGTGCATTTTTGTCAAGATAAGTCGGGCAAAGTTGTCTCATCATTTCTCGTTGTGACGAAAAGTTTGCACCAATCAAATCACCATGATCCCATTGAGGGTGGAGATGGCTCACTTTGGCCGCAGCTGGGCTGAAAAACTGATGATTCAGCTCGCTTCAGCACAGTTCGGTTTGGGTATAGGCATAGCGGAAAATGGTGCAAACGTCAGCTTGTTACTATTCAGCCCTGCTGTGGAAAAGGACCGTAAGTCTTGCACTAACCTTTATGAATCTGGCACGTTGTCTTTGATAGGTCAAATTGTAGGTCACAGCCAAGGTGAAATGAAAAGTTGAACCGTTTGAAGAAATCTCGAGAACAAATTGAGGTGTTTGATTTCTGACAGGAGGTCAAATCTCATAGCAGCTCTCACGCCATTAATGGTTGACTGGCCTTATCTATTACTCCTGTCCATCCTCTGTGCTTTTTATATTTTGGGAAATAAAACTGTCAGAGACTGAGCAGCTACATTGCTACAGCTGTCCCAGGCATGCACATTTTGTAGTTGTAGGTGAGCAACAGACATTAAAATCGGTTCCGTGCGGTTCTAGCTGAATGAAATTGCAGAGGGAAAAATGAGGTCAGCGGTTTGACTTCAGATTTGTCTCTGTTTTCCTTCTCATGTGTCGTAACAGTGCAGCCAATGTAATTTGTTCTGCTGGCAATTTGTTCAAGTCCCTCAGGATCTCTCTTTTTTTTTTTCCTCGGCAGAGAAGCAGATGAACAGTGATGAAAACATGAAAAATCCATCCCTCAAACGTGAAAACAGATGACGTTTCAATCACAAGTCTTCATCAGACAGAAGCAGCGATCGATAACTTGCCCTCCCAGCTACACAAAGACACACTGTTCTGCTTCAACAGAGAGAAGCGATTAAATTTAATGTTTGAAGTATGGAGGTCTGTAAAAACAAACAACAATAAAAACAATGATAAAAAATAAATATCTCATATTAAATAAAAATAAAATACTTCATGTAGTTTTGACTCACTTCTTGAAAACTTTTAGATACCACAATAAGTTTAATTTGCTCTATGATAATTTTTTTTAGCCTTTCCATCTACTTTTTTTTTTTTTTTTTTNTTTTTTTTTTTTTTTTTTTACTTTTCTGGAGTGTTTGGGCTTCAATATTAAAAAAAACAAAACAAAACAAAAAAAAGATCCTCTTTATTATTTACTTAGGACCTCATATGTAAAATATTCTGTTAATTTCATATGTAATTAATTATTGATGTGTTTTATAGAACCAACGCCAAAAATTGCTGCAGAATATACTTACATATGTCATCCCAGGTATTATTAAAGTAGAAGAGACACCATGCCTAAAGATTGATAAGGAAATAAAGTCAAATACATTACACATTTTTGTGAACTTTATTATCATATAATGTATACATTTACTGTGACATCTGAAAAACTTTAAAATTCCATTAGAGCTAATCTATGCTTAATACCTGCTGTTTTATTGAACAATTAGCCATTTTTGTCTTCATTCTCATACAGTAGATTTTTTTTTTTTTACTTACATNATTGAACAATTAGCCATTTTTGTCTTCATTCTCATACAGTAGATTTTTTTTTTTTTACTTACATGGATATTGCGGCATTGGTATATTTGTGATTCCTAATGTATAAAGGACACATTTATACCCAAGCTAACAAATTAATTCATTGTCTTCCTCAGTAGCATTTTCTTGAGCCAAGTCCATCAAAAAAGTACAGTTGATATAGCTACACAATTCAAATATCATGCCCTCAAATGTTTTACTATTGTGATTTTTAGACCGGTAATAGAATTGATACTTAAACATAAAGTATACCGGCTCACCAGATTTATTGAAATTGAAATGTAGTTTAGAGTAAACTCATGTCCACAGCCATCTTCTGACCTACAAAACCATCCAATTTGCTACCTACTGTCTGGAGTAAAAATGTAAAAAATCAGCAGCTGCTGTAACACCCCCCAACACACACACACACACACACAGTCCAGAGTCCAAAAAATGGTGAATGTGGGTGCATGATCAGATCATAACACGATTTTAAATGTGTGTTACACAACTCGGGGAAATAGCTGTACACAGATTATGAGCTTCTCCATTGTTACGTCACTTCTACTTACAGCTGTTCTCTCATTGGTTGCACAGTGGAAAGGTCAGCGGTGGATGGGTCAAAGTTGAATTTGGTTGATCTTTGGGCGCAGCGTCAAAACGGGAAATTGGAGCGTTGTGCGTCGGACAAGGTGGCGTGCTGCGACTTTTGGAGTCACCGCTCAGCTCCCAATACACAATAATGTAATGCCCAGCTCAGCACACTGCTCAACACTTGTCGTGTGAAGCAGCCGTAGGGCCTTAGCCCCCATTAAATGTGGACAGAGTACATGGGTATAGTGAACAGATGGATGCACAGAAACACTTCGTGTTGTACTTCTCTACATCAGCAGGGATCACAGAGATTCACTTTTGGAAAAAAGTAAGAGATGGAGACTAGATGCCCAGGTCTAGTGGTTTGGTTTGGGTGACTAGAATACCATCAGTCTCTTTATTTATGTATTTTATTCATGCTTATTCATATAGGGACTAATACATGAGCATAGAATATTCACAGAACAAACTAATGCCACCTATCATAGCATTGGCTGACTTGCAAAGCTTGTCCCTAGGTAGGCTTTTACAGATATAGTCTACATTATAATACAATATTAAAATACATATAATATATATACACTTATACTGGAATGCTGCTGTGTATACTATTTCTCGGTCATGAATAAAGTGACATGATGCTTGAGTCTATTGTAAGCCTTTTTCCCTGACAAACTTGTATCATCGTGCAACTTATGTTCTTAACTTGTGTATGTATGTGCAGATGGAATGTCTCTGTTGCTGTTATGTTTTTAACCTGACTACAATAAAGATATAGATTGAAAGATTGAATATACTGTACAAGTAACAAAGGTAAAGCAATAAAACCAGAGAATATAGGAATAGAACAGTTCATTGTCAAATAAGAAAAATCCTTAGAACAAAGATAAAACACAAAGACATTCAGTCACTCATGGCTGCAATCTTGATCACTCGTCAAATACTGTTTTAGCTTAGATTTAAAATGATTGTAGTTATGATCCAGTTTAAGCTCTGCAGGGAGTAAGCTCCCAATATTAAACCCCAAACAGAAAAAGATGTTTGTCCAATGGAAGTTTTGCAAATTGGTACCAGTACTTTACAATTTCCAATGGGTGCTACACCCAGAGCTGGAAAAGCAGAGAGGATTCATCATGTCACCGAGCATTTAAAAATAAGCTTTGATGAGCTTATCAATGAGCTTTGAGCATTGATAGATTTAATAAAATGATCAGGTAGAACTAAAGTTGTGTTGAATCTGTGCAGTGCCATCTGCCTGTGACACCTGAAGAAAAAAAAAAAAAAAAAAANAAAAAAAAAAAAAAAAAAAAAGGGTAAGTGAACACTGACCCTAACAAAGTGCAATTTACTCTTTGGCTTTCATTTAATTATGCACATAAATGACATTTATATGTCATAATTAAATAACACTATAAATGAAATGCATAACATGTACATGGAGTTTCACTTTTTTGTTCTTTTTTTATGTATGCAGAAATCTACACAGGTTAAGCAGTATCACCACACAAAGTAGGTATTTCCATTCATACTGAGCCATTAGTGGCCATCAGAAATAATTACAGTGTCAATTCCAGACAGATTTTTCACTCTCCCCTCTGAAATAGAGCTGAACCATGCATGAGTCTGTGGTTTTCCCTCACATATCTGCTCAGATTTGTCACCGGACTTTCTTCCAACTGTCCTCACGTCTTAGAGGGTTACAGTCAAAGGCAGGAAGTTAAGTTTGGCAGCATTTTAAAGCTTCTTATTAGCGACTACTGCATCAAGTAGTACTGTACATCTGTATTATGCTCCAGGTAACCAAAGGGGCTTCCCCACCATCAGTAATCCCTGAATCAATCCACTCTGGGGAATGAGAGGTAGAAAGAGAGAGAGAGATGGAAATAGAAGCAAAAGAAATCATTTTAACAGGCTTAACATTCATTAGAGTCTTCTGCTCTTCACTAGGCTAGGTACCAGTTGCATTTTAAACAGATCCCAGCCAAAAGCCACAGTTGCCTCGAGTCGTATGGAGGGATGTACGTATTTTCAATATTCAGTACACTGACTTGGGATTAGTCCCAGGGATGGATAGCATTACCTCTAGCAATTATCGTCTGATTACGCACAGCTTCCATGACCTCTGTTGATGAACCAGATTAATTAGTTTCACTCAGGTCAGTCGGCGCTTGTGTTATAATCAGGCTGACCTTACTTAGCTAGAGGTTACTCACCAGCTAAAACGGTGCCAATTCCTAAACGGTGGCTTCACTTAGCACACAGTCACAGCAGGGGTCCAGCAGGTCTTTAAGTTAACGCTACACCTGTTGAAGAGCTTTTATCATGATTTAGGCCAGAAATTCCAATTCTATCTCATGCCCTTTAAAAAAAAAAAAAAAAAAAAAAACTGTTGAAGGACCATACCAGCAAATATGCATGTTTGAGCCTAATATATCCAATTTTCATACTCGTAAAGTTACTGACAATCATTTCCCAAAGCATACTACTGGAACAGTGAATTTAATTAAAAAAAACCTCCTACCTTCCAGACAGTTCATTCTGGTACGTTATTAATAATTTTACTATTACTATTAATATTAGTAATCCATCATCATGAACAGGATGTATATTCAGGTATTTTTTTCTTTTTTTTTTTTTTTTTTTTAGCATTTAAGTGCAATAAAAAGGACGGAGTGAATATATATCTCCACCGGGGAATATAGTCCCAAAAGAAGACCATTTATCAAAACATTTAAACCACCGTGACTTCATAAGGCTGTGAACTACAGGGTGTCCCAAAAAATGTATACACACTTTGAATGATTATAAATACAATGTTTATTAAGGTATATCTAGGTTTTATAATCCAAGTTAAGGAAGACAAGTGTAGAATCCTTTGAGTTATTGCAGGTGTTGGAACTGATGACCATTCTGATCCAGGCACTGCTGATAACATGGATGGATGGAGTTGCAAACATCACATACCATATCATACCATCTGGTATTGGTATTCATTTGGTATGTACGTTCTCGCACTTCCAGTAGCACTTTAAGATAAATTTCCTNATTGGTATTCATTTGGTATGTACGTTCTCGCACTTCCAGTAGCACTTTAAGATAAATTTCCTTTTCTGAAAGCTTAGTCTTGCTTCTGCCATTAATTCTAACCAGTTGCATCTAATTTTCTTTTCTTTGATTTTCTTTTAAAAAAAGAAAGTTTGAGTAAGGTATAATCATTCAAAGTGTGTATACATTTTTTTTTTTTTTTTTTTNTTTTTTTTTTTTTTTTTTTTGGGACACCCTGTATTAGCAGGCAGAAGCACTGTAACTATTAGCAGGTGAAGGTGTATCGCTTGAATATTTGATTTTGAAAAATTAAGAGATTTTGCAAAATATCAGGAAAGCTGAAATACGGTTTTATCCTTTAGGAAAATTGTCCAGAAAAATTGACCACAGGGTCATAACATCAGTAACGTAACATCTGTGAAATTGATTATTAGGCTCAAACATGCATGATCACCGGTATGGTCCTTTAATTGCTTCATAAAACAATCTCCCTGAAAGTCAGCTGGAGCACACCTTACATCATTAACTAGAAATGCAAAATGGTACAGCTTGTACATTTTTATATGCAAACCACCAAAACAGTATGAAAAATTGTGCTTTTTATATTACAGAACAGATGTATACTGGATCATTCTTAAAATATGGTGACTTTATGACTTGCAAAATGTTCAGATTTTGATTTTTTTTTTTTTTTCTTTTACTACAATTTTAGTGTAATTAACATCTTGGCATTATTCATAAAAGACAGCTTTTGCTCTTTATGCTTTTATTGCCATTTATTGCAGTGACACAAGCAAAACCCAGTGTAACAATGTAACACCAATGACAAATGCCCTTGAAAGACTGATACTCCAACATGGCATCACTGGCAGCTTGAAACACACATCAGTAATTATACTAAAATTAACATAAAAGTATGGCCAGACAAAAATGCCAACGATGCCAAATAACTCCATGATTGTCCATTGTTTCTTCTGACCCTTTCTCTTTTTAGAATCCATTTTTCATCTAAATGCCAAGAAAATTATGAAAGAAAACAATTATGTTTGCTTAGTTTAAGTTCATTTTAATTCATATTATATTGTGCAGTTCAAAGGCCACCAGTTGGCCCACCTATCAACTCACCCACGCTGTGTCAACCCATCATTGTCATGGAAACGACGTGATGCTGAATGTGATTGGACCAAACTAAAGCAGAGTATTCTCACACAGACATGGAGCAGTCAGACATTCTGCTATTTGCAGTGGAGGAAGCAGAGAATTTTGACTTGTTGCGTCGTAGCGATGTCACATATTAATACAGATAAAAAAGTAATGCAGAGTGCGACCAAATGTAACAGAGTATAAGTACATTTTTTTCTTAATAAATATACTCAAGTATGAGTTTAAAGTATCCTGCAATCCTGCAAACTGCTCAGTAAAGAACAATTTTGTGAAAAAAGTTACTTAAGTGAATGTAACGGAGTAAATGGAGCGATTTACTACCCACCTCTGATTATTTTGAGTTTTTATCTGCCATAGCTAATCTGTAGCAATCTTTTGGTGCATGGGCGTGTGTGTAGCATGTGCTGAGGTTGACATCAGCAGGCACAGACACCCTCGTAGATACCAGAGAGGATAAGTAACGCCTGCAAAGGTACCTTGTTTTATTAGTTTATAATTTAGTTTAGTTTATTTAGTTTATAATATTGTATTATTTCTGTTTTCAGACTGCCTGCTGCTGTTTTGTCTTGTTTTTTTTTTTGTTTTTTTGTTTTTTTGTTTTGTTCTTTCATTTGTTGGGTTCGTTTCTTTTGTGCGTTTGAGTTATTGGGTTTTATGAATACTGTTGACCTATACTTACCTCTGAAATATTGTAGTTCGGTATCAGCATGGGAGGATTACGGTGATGGGCTTCTCCACACACACCTCATACCCCCTTTTAATTTATGTATGTCCCTCACCTTGATCACGTTTGTNCTTTTTTTTTTTAATGAAACGATTGTGTGCATGCATGTAGGTAATGAACTTGTGTGGCATTGTCATCCTTCCCCCCAACACTCCTCCCTGCGGGCTCCTGCTTGGAGCCCTTGGGTCTGCCATTATTGTTTCTTCTGGTCCCATAAGGTTGGCTGGTCACTATGCCTTTTTAATATGAGGTTGATTGTTTTTTTATGCTTTTCAAAATATTAATAAATTAGTTTTAGATTAGAAAGAAAATATCTCACTGCCTTTTGGAGAGCATGTTTAGTAAAATTGTTAAACTCGAACACTGTAGTTGTTTGATGTCCTTACCGGAAACAACATTCAGTATGACCACAACAACTTAGCATAAAAAGAATGTGTCAAACAAAATGATTTACTTCAAAAAAAATATTTCAGAAACACATTTGTTTATGGTTACTGCAGTCTGCAACTTATCTTTGGCTTCTTAATAATCCTGGCTGATTTGGTATTATGATCCGCACGCTGTACTCTTAGCTCTGAATCTGTTCTTCAAACATTCCGTGTCGTTCTTACATTTATTACAACTTTGCAGCCTTTCAGAAATCTCCTGCTGAGCATCGACTCGTGCCAATCAACCAGCAAGATGGACAGTGCAGTCAGAGAGGTTGATGACATTCACGTGTGGTGGGGAGAGCCTAGCTGGCTAAGACCATCAAAGCAGAAAGGTATGTGTGTGTGTGTGCATGTGTGGATTTAGGCTAAAAATGACCCTTCATTGTGTTTGTCTGCTATCTCACTGTCAAAAAAAAAAAAAAAANAAAAAAAAAAAAAAAAAGAAAATCAATTCTGGTCTGTCACTCAAGCAAAGACCCTCTTTGAGTTTGCGTCTGTCTTTGCTGTGGTGTAATGTCAACATTTGGCTTGCAGTCTGTGTGCAGAACAAGAAGTTTTAATCATGGAATTCTACCATCAATCTGCACCACTGACTTAAAAAAAAAAAAAAAAAGAAGAAGTGAAACCTCAGTTTTCAGATGCTTTCATTCACTGTGAATGAAAATGAAATGGCATTCTAACTGAAGATGGCTGGTCTCATTTCAAAATTTACAATAAACCGTTTTATTCCTGTATTTTTTCATTAACACTGGCATAAATATGATTATCTGTCCTATCATTAAACACAGACTCTCCAGATCATTTGAGTATTGATTTTTAGGGCTGTAAGGCTTTCAGTGAAATCATAAATCACATTTCCTACCAAAAGTATGTTTGCATTGTTGGAAGGTTTAACAAAATATAAATCAAAGCCTTTGATTCTCCTCCCCTGTAGTGTGATCAGACATGCTCTGTGCCTTTACATTTGTGTAATTAAAGGAAAAGTCTAATATTTCTCGGGATATTGTTATTATGAAATTCAAAGTTTAAACATAAAATCTGGAAACTGGAAATCTCATTAATTTTTTTGATTTCTAGAGTGCAGGAAGTATATTTTCTAGACGGACTAATTTTTTGCTTTAAAATGATTTTAAATCAAAGATTACTACAAGTATTCCACTTTAATTTCAAAAGTAAGATTTTCAGCTGAAGTGGGCCTTTATTATCAGGCTGGCATTCATCTAATATCAACAATTTATAGATTTCTTTGTCCTTGAATATGGAGCTTTTGTTGATTTTCATTAAAAAAGTTGAACACTGCTAAGTCTAAATATTGTTTCGAGGCTGTCGGGTTTACAGGAAACAGGAGTGCACATAAACACGATGGGAGAATATTGCAGGGAGTGGGACGACTGTGTTGGTAATGACATAAAACAGTCACTCCAGAGCAATAAAGCCTCTTCAAAATGCCATATTTCTCACTGTGCCCACACTAAGCCCCATTTCAATCATTCAATACGAGCTGCCAGAGGAGAGAAGGAGAGAACAAAGTGAGGGACCGTGTGCCTCTACAATCATGTTTAAAATGTTGAGTGTGCTTTGAGATTGTGTCAAGTTTCCCACATTGTGAAGTTGTAATTTTTGATTCCTCCTCCAGCCACATTTTTAAGACTTAGCTGAGTTGAATGCTGACAGTGGCAGTTTTGGGTGTAAAAGGCACCTTCAAAGCAGAACTGACTTATCATGTCAGTGCAGTTATTCGTCAAACGTTTAAACTCATGCTGAATTTCACATCTATGGGCGTACATTTAAATCAGGAGTGGGATTTAAAAAAAAAAAAAATCTGTCAATTTAGTATTGGTTTATACTCATGTAATTGCAGTGCCTGTGCCATGGCGCTCTGAGCCATGAATAAATGGAGCTGTTTTGTTTGTTCTGTGGTGTGTTGTATGTATTGTATGTATTGTGTGTGTATATCTGTATGTGCTGGACCCCAGGAAGAATAGCCAATGCATAAGCTGGTGCTAATGGGGATCCTAAGAAAGAAAGAAAGAAAGAAAGCCTCTGTGGCGTTATGTCATGTACCTCTTAGATTTAAAGAATTGGCGTGAGTGGTGCACTGTTCAAAATGGAGGGGTTTGAGGGTAGACTTGCCAAACGTCTTTATGAATCACCCACATGGCTCAAAACTCCTGGAACGAACTAAGCAATTGCACTGGGCAAAGATACGAGTTCTTGAAGTAAAGTTTGAAAAAATATGCATGATCATTTTGACTACTTTGTTATCTACTTCCTGCTTGATGTGGTGTTTTCTCTATACTGCCCCCTGTTGTTTTAAAGGAGAATATTGCAACGGAGAATGCACCAACTTTAAAATCTGTGGAAGTGCACGTGCTGCTGGCTAAAATATAACCAAGGCGTTGGGTTCTAGATTAAAATTTTAGGTCTATACACAATTGTGACCATGTTAAACTCTCAGAAATTTGATGCAGTGATATAAAGTACTGTTGCATCGCTAGGGTTCATGAGAACAGCTGTTAACTTTAGATACCTAACTGTATGTTTTAAAGACTTCATTCCACACCAAAAAATAGGGTTTCCACTGATTACCTTCTTAGGATGTTTGACTTTCACTCTACAGACTGATGTATGTGCAGAGTTCATCACTAAAAGGCTGTTTTCATATTACTTTCTGAAAGGGGATGACTGTTCTTTTCTTCCCTGAAATCTGAGTTGGTGATTTGATTATGCAAACAGCATTTGTGCCATCATCAGTCAGTGAAAGCCAATCACAGTCAGGAGTCACGGTTCTGAATTTGCTGACATGAAACATGGTCAGAATCAGTTTGACCTTTTCTTCAAATGATCTGTGTGGAATGTGTTGGCTAATTGTTGTGATCAAAACAAACCCAGCTAGCAGGGGTTGTGGGTGGGGCCATATTTGCATATTCATACAGTAGATTCTGGAATAATAAATGAGAAGGAGAGAGAGGGGATGTGCTTTAAAGCAGTTTCTCAGTGGATTATTGTGGATTTTCCAATAATTATGAATGCTGAGTATTTGTGCTTTTTGTGAAATGTGTCTGGGGACAATCTTCAAGGTGGACATTTGTTACAAAAATTACTATAATATGTATGGGTCAGTCCCCAAGAGACAATTCTGCACTTTCTTTTATGAGACTATATAATAAAACCTTAAATACCATGATTTCACCAAGTCCACACAACATCACACCCTCCCCCAATCGATTTCTCCACTCATTGAGTCATGCCAAGAAGCATTTTTTGGTCCACTAGTGGATGAGTTTATGGTTGGTAGGCCAGTCAGTTGGACAGTCCGTCCTCCAAATATCTTTCCATTTTTTCAGATGTCCATCTATTCACCCAGCAGTTTCATCCACAGAAAAATATCTTAACAACTATAGGCCAGATTGACATAAAATTTGCTATGGATATTCATGTTCCCCATCATTCTTAATGATTTTGATGAGCTTTCATGTAGCACCATCATCAGGCTTCCCTTTGGTCCATAAGTAGTCATCTTGAAATAAATGTATTTCTGTTAAATGTTCTGTGGATATTCATGTACCCGGGGCATGAATCTGAATGATTGAGGGAACACGACTGCCAACACCAAGCCAAAACGTCCACTTGCACACAAGAAATCAAAATTTATCAGGCAGACTTTTATGAAATGTACTGAGTGCAATCATGCTCCCCAGAGGGTGAACCTTTTCCAATTTGGAGACTTTGGAGTTAAATTTCTGAGGACCATTTATATATCCAATGGGATGAATGTTTTTTTGAAATCTTTATTTTAATGACTTCATGACCTTTTCTTAAGTTCCATCTTCAGGGCAAATGCTGCATTTTAAAGTTCCACCACTGCTAAGTTTCATCAGATTTAAGTTTGTGGAGTGTAAGTTTGTTGGGTGTAGGAAACATCTGTCTCATGTTATTAATTAAAAAAGAAATAATAATAAAAATATGTCAGAGGAATTTTGAATACATTCATGTTGAAAGGGCAGTGTTTCCTACAGGATGAAAATGTACTTGTGGTGGTGGGCAGGCAGGCATCTAAGTTCCCTCCTCCCCCCCCCCCCNAAAAAAAAAAAAAAAAAAAAAAAAAATCAATTCAGATCTAGTTGAAAATGTCGCTACCAGACTATACTACTGGTTGCTCGGCAACCACAGTAACACAATGACTGCATTTTCATTTGACTTCAGCAGGGTTTTAAAGGAAAACTAAAGAAAGTAGTTTACTATAACACAGAAGAGGGAAACTTTGGTGAGAAGCATGGAGGTTACATATATTTTAAAATTAGAAATAATGACCTGGCNAAGGACCAGCCACTATTTGAGCATTTATTGTACGCTCATAAGTAAGGCGATAGATGCCAGTCTATGGAGATTTTGCTGAATGGATTAACAGTGACAAAACCCAATCATGGGCTCTTTTTAGGATATTTTTACCTTCGAAATGGTAAGATTACAAATGTATTACATATTTTAGCAATGTTTTAGTCAGCGGTTTGACAACATTATTAAATGTGTATTTTTTTTTTTTTTTTTTTTTTAACACTGGGTCATCCCATGAAACCTGGGTGGGTCTTCATGTACTTGGGCGGACTGCCCAGATTTCGCCTATGTATGGGAAACACTGAAGGAATAAACCCTGTTGATTTGATGACCCCATGACCTTAGTTCCACCCAGCCTTTACATTTCTCTGGACAAGGATCTGAAAAGGTTTGCAGAATCACAAAACTATCAATATGTTGTTTCTGTCCAACACAAAGACAGAAATTTGGTTTCCATCTGTCAAAGCAATAGTTGATATTTCAAGGTTGCGTGAGCCGAGGTGGTGTGTGTATGACATCGGCAGCAAAAGGGAAAGGTCACCCAGAGATACACAAGGTTGCGTTAAAGTTATTTTTCATGTGTCAGCCGCAGCCGAGCTTAAAGTCATGATGACACTGTCACTGTTCATCAGTCACCAAGATGGAAAGGATCATGTGGTCCTCTACAGCTCAATCAGAGTGGCGTTAAGGTTCACATTGCATTGGTGTCAGTCATGCCAGAAATTTACACTCTCTGAGAGGAGATGCTGCTTTCGGGCAGGGCGGAATGGATGTGTCACCTCAGAAAATGACAGACTTCATGGTATTTGGAGCACGAAGGTACACTAACAACCATGTTCCTCTGCAGCAGGGCTTTAGAGTGACAGTCCTGCACAATGAGGCAAAGCTTTCATTACAAAGCTGACTTATCCAAACCTGCTTTGATATCCAAACTAGAGACTGAACACCATTGGTCATGTCTAAGTGCCGCGATTACTTTGCCATTGTTGCCGTTTGGTCTTAAGTTCCAGAGCATGAGGCTGATGCAAATATTATGCCATAATTTTACACATCACAGCAGCAGATTAGTTACTGTGCATTAATTTCCATGGTAGTTTATGAATGATAATTACTTGGCGTATCAGGCTCAGAAAGGCATGCAAATGAGCAGAGTTCATTAGAGGCATTAGAAACACATTACCCAATTATGGCACTCTGTGCGGCTATGCCAATGACATGTAATTTGGATGCATTTCCCTGTTTGAAACTGGTTAAAATTACGATCCAAATGATCACTCTAAATAGATAATGGACGCATATTGAGCTTTGTGCAAAAACAACAACCACCAAACCAAAAAATAACAAATGAGATGTAACCAATTTTCAAATCAGCGGGGGAAACTGAAGGGCACAACACAGAATCAATTCCCCAGCACGTGTGCAGAGAGAAATAGACTAAATTCCTACCCTGCAAGGTTATAAATGAAAGAAATAAGCATGAAGCATCTCCCAGACACAATGCACACATCTGTTCAACTACTGCAGCAATCACAAACCATATCAGTAGGGATGGATGATATGGCACGACATAAATATCACAGAATCTGGAAACAATATAAATAATAATAATAATAATATATCTGTTTAGGTATCAAAAATCATATTAGGTTCCTCAGATTTGGACTGCATGAGACAACAGGAAGTCAAACTGCAAGTGTGTTTTTCTGCTGGCATCAAATCATTTTGTGAGATATGAGTCTCAGTAATTGCTTTGCTTTGTTAAGATAATGATGTTATGTATCAAGATTCATGACATAAAAAAGCCAAGATATGATGGCAGTAAAAGACAGCAACTTTCTTCTATAACTTACAGTATATGATCTAATGATTAAATATGACATCCAAGTATTTCATAAAGACATAGAAAATGCTTTGAAACTAAATCTTGTTATTATGATTAGTATTAAAAGTGAAAGCTTGTCATCTAGTTGTGCTCTAAGTGACAAACCTCCATAACTATTTTCAAGTCTACCTCCAGGGATTAATGCTTTAGCACAATGGAAGATGCCCATTGTGGATACAGTTCCTTACAATAAAAAGAGATTAGACTATCTGATTTAATTACATGTTTTAATCACTTTAATCACGTAAGCTGAGATCTTAAAGAAATGGAAAGACACAGACTGTTGTGATTCCAGATTGTGTATTAATAAAGACTGACACTGACATTCATTTTTAACAGCAGCTAAACAGTCACCCTTAACTGGTTTCAAGGTAAACTGAGATATTCTTCATAGTAGTTGATATAACTGCAGAACACTGAGGAAATTTGTGTCAGTACTTTGTTTAGAGCCCATAAGGAAGATATTAGACCTGCATGGGAACAGAGAATGAGTGTCAGACGCAAGCTTCCTCTGATGGAGGAAATATAAATATAAATATAGTCAACATAACCCTAATCCAAATCAACGAGGCTCAGTACGTAGAAGAAATTGCGCAACACAGTTGATGCTATTCTGGGTAAACAGTCCAAATTTGTTTCTTTTTCTGATTTAACGTGTCAATGTCACTTTGACACAGATGAAGCCATATAAATTAAGCCTTGTAAATATGAAGCAGCTCATTAACACACTGATCTTCATTGGCTTTTACCTGAGACACACCTGACCACAACGCAACCTAGCTCTGATTAACATAAGAGAAGCTTTATGAATGAGTAGCAATTATCACGGCACTTATTTAGTGTTATACTGTGTAGATATCATGATTTTTTTATGACCCTCCCATATCTACTAAGTTTTTTTTTTTTTTTTTTTTTTTTCCCCCCCTGAAGTAACTTTATTTAACTGGTCCAACATGGCTGCATGGAAGACAATATATCTCTCCAGCCGGGAATATAGTCCCAGTAGAAAATAGCTTTTACCAAACAAATTAAAAACCACTGTCCCTTCTACATTTGGACATGTGTTAGCAGGCGAAACATATAATTTTAAGGTGGGTTGTATCACCTGAACATTTGATTTTGAAAGATTAGGGGATTTGGCAAAATAACAGGGAAACTTAAATATGATTTTTTTTCTTTTGGCTATTGCTCATCAGTAAAGTAACATGTATTTATTTGGCCTTAAACATGCAAAATCGCAAGTATGGTCCTTTAACTTCTGTGTTACTATCAAACTTCAGACTGTGATCAAACAACTGTACCAAAAACTTAAAACTCCAATGTATTAACCACCATCTGATTAGTCTTTTCCACATTCAACTGCAGGCTTGACCTATAGCACCACTCCATAAAGCCACTTGAGCAGGTCAATGATCCACTGTGGGGGTGTGATAACAGGGACAGGAGTCTGTGTCATCAGCAGATTTCACCAGCTGGTGGCTGGTGAACACCTGGGAAAGAACACATCCTAGGTGTGTAATGTTTCGTATTGACCAATAATTTCTGTGTCCTGTTGATGAGGAAATCTATTATCCATATAATTAACTGATGGTCCCACTGAAAGATGAACAGAGATTTGGTAATTGACTAAAGCCTCCTATAAACAGTGAGATTTTGGGCTGTTGCAGACAAGAGAACAACCATTAAATCGCGATTAAAATCTTTTGTAATTAATCCTAAAGAGTAGTTCTGGACCAGAGTTTGAAAAAATGTCCAACAATGGTTAGCACTCTTGGAACCAAAGACAGAAAACAAAATTCGTACACTGCTAGAAATTTAGGAGACCAAACAAAAAACTAAACAAACAAACAAACAAAAAAACAAAAACATGCATCCACCAGTTTATAGATGAGCAGCAAAGCGGATCCAGGACAAAATGACCAAACCTTTCTTCCACATCCCACTCCAGATTATTTTATTGAACAGCAAAATGTCTGCCATGAAAGCTCACAATACACAGGTATTCATTCTGAGATTAAGTGTTACTCAGGATCCCTAAACCACAAATTAATCCTTCCCTCACTTAGCTCTGTGACAGAATCCTCTCATTTTACCAGAGTTATTGCTCTCATTAGAGAGGACTGTCACTGCCCTGTTTCTCTGCCTGACTATTGACCGCAGGTTAATGAATAATAATAAATAATAACACACTAATGATTATGCTCAGAGGGCTTAGCGTGACAGCTACTTGGTCAAAGAGGGCCACAGTACCCGGGGGCAGCAGAGACAGGGGGAACTGGAAAGGCATTAGACTCCTTTATCTTCAGGATCATCAAGGGTCCTTGAACCAATTGGATTATTCTGAGGACATTATTGAGTGAGTGCAGCCTTGTGTATGTGTGTGTGTGTGTATGACACAGATATTACCTTGTAGATTGCTAGGCAAGTCGGCGGTGTTTTTGAGAATTGCCATGAATGCAATGAAGCAATTTATTTTTCCGATGATCCCAGCTGTGAATGTGATAAGCTGTGAAATGTGTTGCAAGAAAGAAGCTTGACCTCTTTGGAATGGCCTGGATTTCTGAGTTATTATAGGAGACAAACTGATTCTGCCTAAACTAATGATGCACCAGCAATTTTGACTTTTCGTTTTATTTCACACATTATTTAGTCATTCATAGTCCAGGCTGATAAAGTATAGAACCTTGCATTAAATGACTGGTCAAACACTGTGTAGCAGTAAGAACTTCCACTGAACGTCTCCTGTAGCTGCTGATCAGACTTGTGCAATGATCAGGAGGAATTTTGGGATATTCTGTCCTACAGACCTGCTTCAGATCTTAAATATTTCTGGGATTTCTTGGGTTAAGGTTTGGACTCGGACCTGGCCATTCCAAAACATGCATTTCCTTACCATTCTGTAGTTGATTAACTTGTGTGTATTGCATCAGTGGGGGTAATTTGTTAAAAAATAAATAAATAAATAAATAAAATCTATGTAACTATACGGCATCCCACTAAATAAGTGGTCCAATGTTTAAAACCCATTTCAGGCGTTACCAGCATCTTTTTCATGAATGAGGAAATGTGGTTGTGTGATGCTATTTGCCCTTATCGACACTTTGAATCTGGTAATGTGTTTTATGAATTACTGTATATACTCGAGTATAAGCTGAGTTTTTATTACCAAATTTTATTACCAAATTTCACAAAGCAAATCGGGGGGTCGGCTTATACATGAGAAATTCAAATTTGATCCCAGAGAATGAAATTTCCAGGGCTGGAAAAAATACTACCCATTACCACTACCCATGGAAAATACCTTATAATTAGATATTTCCTGACAAAACATCTTATCTAGCACATTTTGTGGTGGCTAGTAAGCTCTGTTGTGATTGGTCAGTTACAGTAATCAGCTGCTGAAATAAATATCATGTTTACTGGTACATGGATTATTTTCAGAGAATCACAGGAATACTATGACAATACCCAGAAAAACAGTAATTTGCTTAACAAATAAATTGATGGAACAATATCAGGGGGTCGGCTTATATATGGGTTTCTTTAAAAATCTAAATTTGCAGGTCAAAATCAGGTCGGCTTACACACGAGATCAGCTTATACTTGAGTATATACGGTACTCCCGGTGTCTTTTAACATTATCTGACTTATCTTAAGCACTATGTGACAGACCCAACCCTGACATCTCCTGTAAAATTTAGTGAGACAATTTTTAATTCATAACTTTCACAATGATATTGCAGCTCCAAAACCATGATGCTCCCTCTATCGTGCTTCAGAGTTGGAATGACGTTTTGGTGTTGATGTTCATGCCCTTTTTCTTTCAAAGAAGGAACTGTGAATTTCTGCTAAAAAGTTTAACTTTTATCTCTTCTGCTCACTGAATATTGTCCAAGAAATCTTATGGAACCTCCAGATGGTTAACTTCTTTTTTTTTTTTTTTTTNTTTTTTTTTTTTTTTTTTGGAGTGGACATGGACATAAACTTTAGTAGATTCTAGAGATTTCTGTGGGTCTTTTGCTGTTTTCCTTGGGTTCTTCCTCACCCTATATATTGCAAGTTGTGCTCTTGATGTGATCTTTGCAGAATGTCTACCCCTAGGGAGGGTAGCAAGAGAATTTAATTTTCTCCATTTGTAGACAATTTGTTTGAATTTGGATTGGTAAACACACAGAAAATGCTTTAGGGGCCTTTTCCAGCTTTATTCATCTCCACGGTTCTTCTTCTAAGGTCCTCTGAAACTTGAAGAGAAGGGCAGAGTCTGGCAGTAACCAGACTTTGTGGCCAAGCAGAGCCCCCTTTATAGCCCACAACCCTCCAATCTCGACTCACCTGACTCCAAATAGCTTTTAGAGTCTTTAAACTAGAGGTTCGCTCATTTTTAAACACTGATTGTGAATGTTTAAATGATGTATTAACATGAACAAGAGCAGTCATTTGTTTGCATTGCATTATATTTTGTGTTTATCTGTTGCTCAGATTTAGATGGTCTATACTATCTGCATACCTGTTGCATTAATGACAATCATTTTACAAAGCATAAAACCATATTTTAATTTTCCTGTGATTTTGCCAAATCCTTTAATCTTTTAAAATTAAATGTTTAGTTGATTCATCCACCTTAAAAGTCAATATTTCCCCTGTTCACATAAGCATCCCAATGTAGGAGTTTTTAATTTCTTGGTAAAATCCATCTTCTACTCTGACTATATTCCCTGGTGGAGACATTAATTTTCTTCTGTGCAGCTCCATGCTGGACCAGATAAATTAAGTAAATGACAAAAAATAATTATGGAGTATGGTTCCCTGTGATGGATTATGTATCACAAGCACATTTCACATCTCTATGAGTTGATTTTAATAGGTATTGGAATGAACTGAAACCAGTGGCAGTCTGGCAGGTTTCGGTTATTTACCACTTCAATAGTATGTTTTGGAAAATTATTGACAGAAATGTAATATGTACACTACAGGCTGAAGTCCAGATTAAAAAAAATAAATAAAATTAAAAAAAAATCATCAGTACACTGTTTTACAGTTCATTGTACAGGAAATGAGGTAGGGTAGGGTTGGGGTAGAGAGATCTGGAGACTTGGTCCAAGTTAAAGCAATTATGAAGAAAGACTGGTTAAAATTTCATTCTTCAACAGAACAACGATCCAAAACATTCATCAAAATTATGCCAAAATTACATCCATTCAAAAGAGAAGCAAAAGGTTTTAGAATTCTGACTTGGCCAGAGGGGGTTACTTTGATGAAACCAAAGTCTGAGCCTGAAATGACTTCAGAGTGTTTTGATGTGACTAATTCTTCATGAAAACTAATTAGTTATATTTATTTTATGTATTTTTGTCATTTCCTGTGCAATAAATTGTAAAACAAACAGTGTATTGATGATTTTTTTTTTTTAAATCTGGGGGTGGCCTCAAATGTCTGGCTTATAGTCTATATCGGGTTGAATTTATTGGGCTCAAACATGTAAAAACCATTGGTATAGTCCTTTAATAGCATAACAACCTGCCTACAGAGATCCAGTTACAACACAGGCAGAATCCAGGTAACAAGAACACTTTTTGATGCAAGACGTAAAAAAGGTTGATTGGCTGATCGTACTGACAAGTCCAGTTCTTCTCAGCTTTCAAAACCTTCAGCCAGAACCTGACAAGTCAAATCACACCTCAGTAAAACATATTTTTGTTTCCTCTGTGTATAATAGTGCACACAGGGCACACAATTATACTGGTTTTTTTTTTTCCCTCTCGAGCTGTCTACAGATAGCAGATACTGTAGACTCCCACACCACACTCTGCTCGCCTCAGCAGCTCCGTAGGAAATTTACATTCAATCTACGAAAATGAAATTACCTTGACGTTGAATTGCACCCAAGAAAAAGTTGGCGTTAAAGGTATTTCTTATGTGACAGATGAGAAACGGCTGACGCTCACGCCACACATCGCTATGTTTTTTTTTTTTTTTTTTTTTTTTTTTTTNGGCACTACAGTACATTATACGCCCGCCTGGGTGTTCATATCATATCTGCCAGTGACTAACATCTTCAGCAGAGTGCCAAGCTTCCACATGACAGGAAAAGCCATAGTATTTTTGGCTGTTGATACAAAACTCAGGTTTCCTTTCCACTATCATGCTCAGGCTCAATTCAAGCTTTTGGAAAAGCCTCTTTGTGTGTCAAGGGCTTGACTGTTTACAGTCCTTTCAGCTCTGCTCCCCAGAGATAAACCATTGCTCACATTTATAGATGGATAAATAAATGAATATTAGCTGACTTTCATGTGTAAAAAAAAAAAAAAATTACACCTCAGATTCATACTACAAACAGTGAAAATTGGAACAATAGAAATATTAGTAACTGACTAAAATGCTGGCAAAAAGAATCTTCACTGACTACCTTCACACAGAATGACAAAGTTTTTTTTTTTTTTTTTTTTTTTTTTGTATTAGGAGCTATCCAAGAAACATAAAATTAAATTCAGAACTGCAGGATCTCAGATTAGTTTCTAAAATGTAGTTATAACTATTACTTATATGTCCCACCCAACACCCTTTTCTCACTTAATTTATCCATTTAATTTATCCACTCAGAATGGGTTTATATAAGAGTATGAGGATAAACAACTCAGAATAGATTTATAGCAGAAAACTATACAGATTTATAAGGAAAAAATGCATAATTATACTGTATCTATGGGAAAGTGGCTCTTATATCTCCTTTGTAAAGTTAAAAAATCTTGCAATGCCAACAAGTGAAGGTATTTCAGTTTTAGAGTTCTACGCAAAGCCTAAATAGGGTTAGTTCACCTACATTTTTTTAAAGGACTGCACTTTTCACGACTGTCCCTAACAATGGTGGACACATTTCCTCTTATAGCAGTTTGGTATGCTTTTTTAATAAATGCACACATGGAAAGAGGTAACGTGCTAATTATTCCTTGTACAACATTAGCAGAGTTAAAGGACCATACCATCCATTTTGCATGTTTGAGCCTAATATATTCAATTTTCATACATGTTACATTACTGACAATCATTTCCCAAAGGATAAAACTGTATTTCAGCTTTCCTGATATTTTGAAAAATCTCTTAATCTTTCAAAATCAGATATTCAAGCGATACATCCACCTTAAAAATCAATGTTTCGCCTGCTAATAATTACGTAGCCTTATGAAGCCACGGTCATTTAAATTTTTCGATAAATGCAGGTCTTCTTTTGGGACTATATTTCCTGGTGGAGACATACATTCACTCNATTTTTCGATAAATGCAGGTCTTCTTTTGGGACTATATTTCCTGGTGGAGACATACATTCACTCCACGCTTTTTGCTGTGCTTAAACACTAACTTAAAAAAAAACAAAAAACCCTGAATACACATCTTGTTGGCAATGATGGATTACCTATCCCAAGAACGTTTCGAGTATAAACAATTTGATTCTAATAGCGCATCAGAATGAACTGAAACCAATGGCATTCTGGAAGGTAGGAAAAAAAAAAAACAACAACTTTTCATCCACCATTCCAATAGTGTACTTTGGGAAATGATTGTCAGTAAGGTTATGTGTGTGAAAATTTAATATATTATGCTCCAACATGCAAAATGATGGTATGGTCCTTTAAGATGAAAACATGAGAAAAAGGTTGCAGCAAGTTACATTTAAATTGTTTTATGTGGTGAATATCTAACAAACATCTAATGTAAAACAAACTTTTCCTGATAAAAATCCTTTTATGGATAATTCATTAGCACCTTGATGTGTTCCTGCTGTCTGTATATAAATCTATACCTGTAGTCTTGAATCCAGATGTTTATGCCACAGTACAGCAAAAATCTGCTCTGACTTTCTGCTGTACGCTTATCATTCTATCTAGAAGGCAAAAATGTCAGATCCCTGACAGATGTCAGCAAAGGTGATCTGTCATCATTATTGTGCTGTGACATAAGCAGATTATATCTGACTATCCACATCCAAAGTTACTTACGCTATCATTTCAGCCATGGATTATCTTGATCTACTTAGGGAAAATGGGATTTCAGTGACTGTACACTTTAAGTTGCTGGAACATGCAAAATGTCATTTTTGATACAGTGTTGTAATGAATTCCATGGTATAAAAAATGCCTGATGCAGACTCAGGAATTCTTCTGAAAACAGATGCAAGATCTCCAGCAGTCTTCTGGGAAAGCATGGATTTTTGTCAAAAAATATCATCTGACAAAAGATGTTGTCAAGTTTGTTTGCATAGTCAAATATCACACACAACATCTCAAAGGGCTTTACAGTCCACATCAACAGTTCCCAGCCCAGCCCAAGCTCTCCAAGAAGAGAAGGGAAAAACTCCCTAACAAACCTTATTATATAAAGAGAAAAAAATGTAAGAAACCTTGGGAGAGGCAATTCAACGATAGATTTCCTCCTCAAGGAGGATTGCAAGGTTTGCAATAGGAGTTTCATGTGGGGATGCAACCAGATTACAAAGACACAAAAAAACAATGATATATTACAGGATGGTAAAAACGGCAGATACACCAGGATCCAGTAAGAGGATCCAGAAAGATGAAGACAAAATAATGTCATAGTCATGATGCTTCAAGGTATGAGTCACATGAAGGGAATGTTCACAAGTGTCCACACAACTGAAGGCCCTCTGAGAGTCTGAGGGGAGGAGCCAGAACATCTGAGGGGAGGGGCTAGTGAGGCACACAGTCGCCACCACCAGGACAAGTTGGAAGCCTCTTGGCAGAGTAGTTGGCTGGACACATCCAGGCTTTAGGATCCCAATAGTGAAGAGAGTGAGGAAGGTCCAATTAGCAGGAGGCAGACCTACGAAGAATGGCAAATCGTAAAGATCATGTGACAGTGGGAGATACTGACAAATAAATGCTGTGCCTCATCCACCAGGCTACACTCATGCTACTAATTGGTGACCAACTAAAGGCCTTTACACACAAAAAGCGATACAAATAAATAGCACAAAAGTGCAAATTTGTTGGATGTAAATTTATGCTGTAAATATATTTACACCAAACATGATGTGATTTTTATGAATACTTGCATGGGTTCACGACAAAAAATGCACAACGGAAAAAACTGAGTCCTGATAGCTTAACAAAAGGAGGAAAAAAAAACAGATTCTGGGTTTATCAGATAGGAAGGAGGAAGATCTTATTTGATAAGGAATTAAAGCTTTATCATGGCTGCCGTGTGTTGAATGTTTTGAATGTGATGTCACCAGGAAACGATACTTTGATTGGTCCAATTCGCATGTGAAAAGCTGGAAAAATCAAGCTTTATCCAACAAAAAAAAAAAAAAAAANAAAAAAAAAAAAAAAAAAAGAATGCCGCAATTTCATCAAGTGAAACTCCGTCGTTGATGTGAAAGGCTCCATTAATGCAGTGCAAGTTTGAAAATTATTATTAATATTTATAATATTATATTAATATATTATTAAAATATTTGCACAAATTATTCACCTTTAATGGCTTTAAGGCTGAACTAAATCTAATTAAACCTGACAGACCGAGGCTGGCTAGTCACTTTCCTGAATCACAGAGACTGTGTTTACTTCCTGTTGAATATAGAGGGTTATGCTCACTCAAAGTGTAGCAGAATAGGTAGGTATTGACTCGGGATTTACACATTTCAAGAGAGTCAGCCTCTTTTACGGCTGCAGGGAGTTTATTCCGTAGAATAGGAGCACGATAGGAGAAGGCTGGATTTCCTAAGGATTTTTTTCTTGGGGCTTGGGATAATGAGCAGGCCTGCCTGCTGCTGGATGTAAAATAAGCACCTTAATTATTGCGAAGCCAGGACATATAGTATTTTATGTGTAAGATGGAGTAGCTTAGAATTGGCCCTGGCATTAATAGGAAGCCAGTGTAGGGAAGCTAAGACTGGATCTACAGTGTATATTCACATTTGTGGGATTAGGATCCAAGCTGCAGTTTTTTCAGAGCATTAGAACTTAAGCCAGAGAAAAGGAAATTATGTAATCAAGTGTAGAAGTTACTAAAGCTTGAACTAAAGTCTCTGCATCTGACATGCTAAGGAACGGGCTTATCATGAATTTATTGCGCAGGTGAAGATAGGCAATAGTAACATTATTGATGTGATCACTGAAGAACAGATCTGCATCAAGTGTTACTCCAAGGTTTCTTACAGGTGATAATTGTCTAATAGGACAGTTATCAAAATTTACTGAAGTTTCCTCAAGGAGCAATCTTTTTTTTTTCTTTGGGCCTAAGATTAGAAACCACCATAATGTGTCTTTAGAATTATTTGCTTCCTTCTGGCATATTAAAAATATATTTCACCATGAGAGTTTGACACTCAAACTGCAGGGAGACATCTTTACATTCACAACCTCCACCTATTACGCAAAGGAAAAGAAGTGCATAAATAAGGAGAGCCGGCCTGGGGATTACATCGGCATCCATTTTTCCTCACCTTCAGAATCTGCAAACCACCAAACATCTGCTTTATCATAGTCTCCAAATAACCATGTCTCCAAATAATTACAACATCTTGAGACATTGAAAGGCAATGGTGAGAAAAGCAGGTGTGCACACTGAGGAATCTGCTAATTGCATTCTATGCACGTTCATGTACATATTGCATGAATAGAAGGCAAATTATTTCACTTTGTAACTGGATGATCAGGGAAGCGAGCATGAAATGTGGGCAAGTTACAGCCTTCTTCTGTGGATATACAGCCAGCCAAGGAATGGAGACGTTCCCGTCTGCTCTTCTAAAGGTCAAATAGCTCTCTACTTGGTACACCATAAAACTCAGGGCTATACAACATTGAATTTATTGTTTCATTTTTAGCGATGTGCTATGTTTTATAATAATGTTTAAAGACCATTTCAATGTTTTTGCATGGTTTAAGTCATTCACCTTTCATTTAAAAAGGCCATTCGAGGCTGCTCATTTTTGTTTTTCCTGTTATGGTGCATTCATCCGTTGTAAGAATTTCCACTTTCTGCAGCAATGCATTGGTTTCCTAAGTAGCAGCATACAAGAAACTACCACATTCACAGGATCCTGTTCACAATGTCCATGTTTGCTTGCTGTGCAGGCCTGATTTTATGACAGCGTACAGTAGCTCTGAATGTAGCTCTGCCCAATGTGCAACGTGCACAAGGTCATAATGCACAACCACACAACAATCTGCAATTTCTTTTTAGAATTCTAGATTTTTTTCTCATAACATTATAAATCAACTTGAATAGGACATGGTTCTTCCACTTTAATGTGATTTTTCATATAGAATGAAACCAATAATGTCAATTTAGGACAGGCCCGGGGTAGCACCCTCAATCCCAAAACCTTAAAAGGTTAAAAAAACACTAAATAAATAAATGACAAAAACAGGACTGATAGGAAAGTAAAGGTTAAAAAAACACATACATACATACATACATAAATCAGGACTGAAATGAGGCATGGGATGGACTTTTCATGTCCTTGATGTACTCAGAAGTACAGGCTTAAAATGTTTATAATGACCCAGCACATCGTTTTATGCCCACATCAGCGGTTTAGTTTACATCAGATTAAGATTAAAAAAAAAAAAAAAATNTAAAAAAAAAAAAAAAATCTATAATTTTGAAGGTGGTCAAACGCATAAATCCAGTGGATTGTTTTTAAATTATTCTGACTACCTGGATAAGCTAAATGACTCTACACAGGCCTAATGCATTAGGAGGCTGTTCTGCAATTATAGATTTATAGCCAGTACGATATACTAAGATGACTGGCTGCCATTGTGAAGGTTGTACACTATTACTTGTTGATATATACAGTATCAAGCAGATTGAAAGTTACAATATGTATCCCTGAGAAGAAAAAGGATGCAATTGCAAATGCATTATATGCTCTCTATTAAAAATAAACAGATATATTTGCTCATTCATAAACACCTGTCACAGGCATCTTTTAGCGTTTGCCTTGAATGAGATGTTAGCGTATAATATTTACTTAATTTGTATGTTGGGGAAGTGGGGAAGTTACTCACAAAACACACCATTAATTAAGAGCTGCTTTATTCTGGTGGTACATTTCAACATTATGAAATCTGGGCAACGTTTCAAACTGTATTTGAGTTTGTGATCAATACATTTGATAGATAGCCAGTGCACTTAAATGGTGAATTTTGATCTGATCTCACATACATTCTCATGACGTTGAGCCTCCTCATCTGCAGCACTGTCTCCTTCGCGTGCGCGCACACACACACACACGCACACAGACACACACATGCACACAGAAATCACATCCTACAGAGGGTAATGTGTGTGTGTATCTTTTATGTTAGTATCAATCTTTTAAAATGTGGAGCTCTAAAGCAGAATTTATGTTTCCTTTGCTGATTTAAAGGAACATACCATCCGTTTTGCATGTTTGAGCCTAGTATGTTCAATTTTCATACATGTTATGTTACTGACAATCATTTCCCAAAGGATGAAACCATATTTCAGCTTTCCTGATATTTTGCAAAATCTCTTAATCTTTCAAAATCAAATATTCAAGTGATACACCCACCTTAAAAATCAATGTTTCTCCTGTTAATAGTTACACAGCCTTATGAAGTCACAGTTGTTTAAATTTTCCGATAAATGCAGGTCTTCTTTTGGGGCTACATTCCCCAGTGGAGATATACTCTGTGCTTTTTGTTGCACTTAAATGCTAAAATTATGTAACTTCTAAAAAAAAAAAAAAAAAAAAAAAANGATGGATTACCTATCTCAAGAACATTTCAAGTATCAACAAGTTGATTTTAATAGCGTACCAGAATGATCTGAAACCAATTGTGGCCTGGAAGGTAGGAAAAATAATAATAATTTACTGTTCAAGTAGCATGATTTGGGAAATGATTATCAGTACGTATTTGAAAATTGAATATATTAGGCTGAAACATGCAAAATGGCCAGTATGGTCCTTTAACATGTCAATGTGGCTTTAATACCAGATGAATCCAGATAAATCGTGACTCGTAAGTATGAAGCAGCTCATTAACACGCATTATCTGTTACACATCTTACAACAATGCTACCTTAATGTGACACTGGTGGCCTGGATAACAAAAGGGAAGCTTTATGAATGAGGTTAAGTTATCGTGATTTTTAAAATAAATTCCCCCCTATATGTTTAGCAAGACTGAAGACTGATCAGCAAGACTAAATGAAAGACTAAAGGCAGTAAATGGACACAATGCACAACAAACTTATAGCGATATGAAATAAATTTGCCGTTGTCTGCTTGGTGGGCGTATATAGTACATACTGTACAAACCTAATTGTGCATACTTGACTTCATTTTACCTCACTGCTTGCTCCTGTCATGCCTAATCTAAAGTCCTACTGTATTTTCCCATTCAGCACTTCTAAACTTGATCCTTATTTTACCCATGAGGTGCTACAGTAGGACTCTAAACCCACCTGAATCCTGAAACCCCTCTCATAGATTTTCCTCAAGTAGCATTCATCTATAAAAGCTGTCTTTTCTTATTCTCAGGATTTCTGAAAGCTGCTGTTCATAAGTGTCTGCTTGAGTGGCCCTTTGAACAACTGAAGATAAGCAGCAGCTGATAATAACTGTGGGGTGCTTGGCAATATGTGACTTTATTCTCGTTGAGGCAGAGGCAATCGAGTTCATCTCTCCTTCTCTGCATGTAATGCTGGATTCACGTGTTGATGGTGTGCGGTAGACGGAAAAACGGCTGTTCCATTCTTTTCGATGAGAAGATGATGGGAAACCTCCACCATCGCTGCACACCCAGACAGAATTGGCTGTCAAAAGTAAAAAATTTCCACTTTTTTTGGCTTACCGCAGTTGAAATTACAAACCGGATGTTGATTTATTTTTGCGTCAAAGATGGAGAGCGAGAGACTCCTGGTGATGAATCTAGTTTTATATGATGAATTATGAATTGTGCTGAATTAAATCAAGCAGGTGATCAAACTGAATTGTTCACGCTTTAAAATTTCGCTTGAACCTCTCTTCGTCCAACCTCACTTCTTGAATTAGCCGACAGAATTCTCTCAGAAATTTGTGCTCCTGTAAAATGGGATGCTCGTTGGCCTTTTCTGTTGGGTCTTTCAACACCCAGATAAAATGGCCAGAGCTTCCCTGTTATAACATTGTGCATAATGCTACTTAACACTACTGCATACTCCAATACTGAATTTATAGCCTGCCAATTACCTTGACAACGGTTCCATGTCTACTGTCATCATCTGCCATTGTGGTTGACAATCGCATGTGAATCCAACGTAAGGGCTTCTATCTTTTCCCTGCAAACAGTTCCATGTATTAGCTGAGGTGTGTCTCGTGTGCTATAATGTGACCTTTAAATGCACATCAAGCACTGAGAGGTCTAAATGGTATTTCTTCAAGTTTGAGTTCTTTGAACATGTAGACTGATATTACTCTTGGAAAGCGATGATAAGCTTAAAGTGTTGCCTGCACTGGGGATACATGGCCTATAAACTAGTTTGATGGCGGCAACGATGAAAGCTCGGAGCCCAGGGGAGCTGCTGACCGCCTTTAATGTGTTCCTGGGGAGAGGTAACTGCAACAAATGGACATTGGCGTCTGGAGCAGCAGGTTAGCCTCAGGCTGCAGACTGACATATAGCTGAAAATTTACAGCACGGATTCTGTAGGCAGAGGTGTGTTGAGTGTTATGGCAGACGTGGTAGACATTTTAGCTTTGGATTTCTTGCTAGTTTTTTAAGGGTTTCCTAAAGTTTACAATTTAACCTTCGATTTGATTTGATTTTACTCGTGTTCCACTATTAGTTTAACATTTATTAATTTATTGCAAATGCCCAACTTTTGCTTTTTTTTTTTTTTTTNTTTTTTTTTTTTTTTCTAGGTATTACATTCACCAAGGATATTATATTTTCATGTTTCTGTTGGTTGGGTGGTTGGTTGATTGTCTTTAGCACAATTATTCAACAATTATGAACCAATTGTAAGTTATTTACTGCCATAATTCAAGAGCATCATTTATCAGTTTGAGAGCAAAATTTCCCTTTAAACGCTGCTTTCACACACAGATTTCCTCTGCTTGTGCTTAAAATTATGTGCTCACACTCAAAATATTCTTGCACAAACCTCTCTGCTCTTGCACAAAACTTACAGTGCCATTTTAACTAGGAAGCCAGTGGTCTTTACGTTAATGAGCATTCCTTATTATAATGTTATGATGTTGTCTACTTCCATGTTTTGTTTTTTAAAATAAAAGAGCAGTTTATAGATTCACCAGATCATCTTTTTCATTGGTCAAAACAGAAGCACGTTTCTATTGGTGGATTTTTTGCAGGATTGTGGTGTTGTAAGGTTCGTGCAAGAGCAGAGAGGTTTGTGCAAGAGTATTTTGAATGTTTTAAGTACGAGCAGAGGAAATCCGTGTGGAAGCAGCATTTAAGGGGAAATCATCCTCTCAAGCTGATAAATGATGCTCTCGAATTATGGCAGGAAAATAACGCCATACAATTGTGACAAGATTTGCTGAAAGGATGGGGCATGGCCAACGAAAAAAACTAAGTTTAGATGCAGGTCCAGGTTTTTAATTTTTTTTTTTTTTTTTTTTTTTTTGCCAGTGTCTTTGAAAGTAATACACCAATCGTAATGAAACAAATCAGGCATATTTATGCCATGATAGACTACCAGTTGGTCCAAATCTGGATAAGGATGTGACCTCATGGACTAAAATATGAATTTGGACAGATGCCACATTAATGATATACAGCAACACACAGGATTAGAATCATGCAACAAGCACAGATGTGTAGCTGAGACGATGCTGATTCTGTAGCATGAAAACAGTTTGATATTCTGCTAGTTACAGATAGATACAAAAATATAAATCCAAAAAAAAAAGACATGTTTGTTATAGTTGTTTCTTTTTCTTTATGCCAGCATATTATTAGAACAAAGCAAATTTTGTCTCTGCTCTTGTTTTGCTTGGCAGAGGGATGTGCTCTAGTTGTAGTTTTAATGTATTCGTAGGATTACTTTTCTTATAGCATAAAACAACAATATACAACACAAAAAAATTGTGCTTTTTCCTCCTTTTTTTCACCCTCTGATGGTTCATCTCAGTCATAAGAAGTTGAATCACTGGACTAGAAAAAAAAATCGGCTTTTCACTGTCCCATTTTTATTTTTCTTATTTTACGACATCATTATAATGCCCAGTTCTATATTATGTAATATAGTATCTTTTTTTTTTTTTTTTTTTTACAGTAACAGTTGATCCATGATGCATGTGATCATTTCTGTTTTGACCTTGAGAGGGACATTGAATTCCATCTGTCTGAGCAGCACATCAGGGAACCCCGTGCTTCATGCTGCAGGTAAAAAGGCAAACGGTTAGCAGAGCCGATTTGCATGTGTGACTGTAGGATGTGAGGAAAGACAAAGACACTTTATGAATATGTTTTATTTAATATAAGAGGAAGAGCAGGAATAAGGTGACCTGTGAGTAGCTGATTTGACTGCACCTGTTAACAAATCAATATGCAAATTCTGTAGATATTTGAAGAAAAAAAATACTTAAACTGTAGAGTACATGTGTACAAATTTGAATACTATCTCTCATATCTCATTATTTTATTAATTTAATGTAGTGCAACACCTTGGCTGCACTATTTGTGTAGGATTATACACATTGTTGGAGCTTCATGTATTTATGTAATCTCATTCAATAAAATCATATTGTAGCTGCCCAATTCAAATGTAAGCAACATTTTCAATTTCATCACTTCTTGATTTAGCAAAGCAAAACTTCATTGACAATACATCCAAAAATTTCCATTACACATTCAATACCTGTATGTCTCAATATTTTGATGAGAGAAGTGATTTAGAAATCATATTTAGAGGAAGAAGAAGAAATAATGCAAAAAATACATGACAACTGAGAGTAAAGACCAATTTAACAAATATTACTGTCTTAATACAAATATACCCAAAATAAAACCCAGGTATATAATTTGTAGATGCCGTTAAAGCGATTGTGCATTCTTGAGCCCAATACACACAACCTACATGCATGTTATCTTACTGACAATTTCCAAAACAAAAAAAAAGAAAACATATTTTTGTTTTCCTGTTATTTTTTCAAATGCCCTAATCTTTCAAAATCAAATGTTTGAAATTCAACGTTTCTCCTTTAAACACTTATGCGTGATTGTAGAAGACATGATCATTTTAATTTCTCGGTAACAGCCGTCTTTTCCTGGGACTATATTTCCAGGAGGAGACATACATTGTCTTCCATGAAGCTCTGTGTTGGATCAGTTAAATAAAATTACTTTGGCAAATAAATAAATAAATAAAAATAAATAAATAAATAAAAAATAAAAACAAACCTAATGCACATTTTATTTGCTGTGATGGATTACTTATCCCAAGCATGTTTCAAGTCCTTACAAGTTGATTTTAATAGTGTACTGGAATTAACTGAAATCAATGGCAGTCTGGAAGGTAGAAAGAACATTTATGAAATTTACCGCTAACGTAGAATATTTTGGAAAATAGTTGTCAGTAACATAACGTATGTGTGTAGTTTGTATACATTGGGCTCAAACATGCACGATCGCCAGTATATTCCTTTAAAATAAAAAATAAAAACAGTCTAGAGTTAAATAAACTGATCCAGGTCAGCGTACCCTTATACAAATAAGGCTGTAATTTCTGCTGAGAATGACTTGACGGTGACTACGCTGTTATTATCTCACTGATGAGGGACAAACGGGGGCCATGTTCCCGGTGAGGGACTGTATGAGAGGTCAGGACAGCCATTCGATGGGGACAGTAATGGTTGCTTTGTGTCTTGGCCTTACATTGACAGTGATGATAATGGGAACGCCCTGCGGCCCTGTGAATTCCTACCCAAGTAAGAGATGACACTGTCACTTGGCTGGCGTCTTAAGTGGATAAGAGCTGACAAACACTGAAACGGGATAAACGACCAGCTCGCCTTTAGCTGGAGGTGCAGAAAAAAGGAGCAAAAACACTTTTTTTTTTTTTTTTTTNTTTTTTTTTTTTTTTTTTTACCTGGTCACCCTTAATGTAAAAAACTTTTATTGGTAGAAAGGCAATTTTCAGAAGCCTATTCCTGCCAGCTAAATATTAAACAGAGCACATATCAAATTAGGGTCAACATTTTACTGTATTTTGTTTTTATTTCAACTTATAATTTTAATTTATGTAAAGGACCACACTGGTGATTTTGCATGATTAAAAGCCTAATAAATACTACCCGCATACATGTTATGTAGCCATTTTCCAAAACATAAAACCTTATTTTATTTTTCCTGTTATTTTGCCAAATCCCCTAATCTTTCAATATCAAATGTTTGGGTGATTAACCCACAATAAAATTCAGAGTTTTGTCCTCAAATATGTATGTCCAAATGTATAAGGCACAGCCATTTTTAATTTCTAGGTAAAATCTATCTTTTTCTTGGACTATATATTCCCTGGCAGAGTCATACATTTTCCTTCTGTCCTGCTTCATGATTGATCAATTAAATTAAGTAAGACAAAAAATAAGAACAATGTTTGGTTCAAGGAGGTGGATTACGTATTTTAAGGATATCTGAAGTCTCTACAGCATAATGTGTATATCGTTCACATTTACTCAGCTCAAACATGCAAAATCACCATTGTGGTCCTTTAAATTGTTTTAAATTAAGTACTCTTATTAACTCCTTACTTGAGTGTTGCATTTATGTGCTTTGTATTTCACTTTGGGAAAAATAAAGTGATTAAAGGACCATACCACCCATTTTGCATGTTTGAGCCTAATATATTCAATTTTCAAACACATAAGGTTACTGACAATCATTTCCAAAAGCATACTACTGGAACGGAGAATTAAAAATGTTTTTCCTACCTTCCAGACCTCCATTGGTTTCAGTTCATTCTGGTACGCTATTAAAATCAACTTGTTGATACTTGAAACATTCTTGGGATAGATAATCCATCATCACAAACAAGACGTATATTCAGGTTTTTTCGAAGTTATGTAATCTTAGCATTTAAGCACAATAAAAAAGTGCAGAGTGAATGTATGTCTCCACCAGGGAATATAGTCCCAAAAGAAGACCTGCGTTTATTGAAAAATTTAAAGGACCGTGACTTTGTAAGGCTGCGTAACTATTAGCAGGCTAAACATTGATTTTTAAGGTGGGTGTATCACTTGAATATTTGATTTTGAAAGATTAAGAGATTTTGCAAAATGTCAGGAAAGCTGAAATACGGTTTTATCCTTGGGAAATGATTGTCAGTAACGTAATATGTATGAAAATTGAATATATTAGGCTTAAACATGCAAAATGGGTGGTATGGTCCTGTAACTGATTGATTAAAAATTGATGAAAGGATCATTACAAAACTTAAAAATCCTTTTAAAAGATGAAAACAAAGATAATTAAAAATCCCAATGATATCTAATAATTATGGATTAGTATGACAAATATGATTTAGAATGACTTCATAACTGTTGTAACACCTGAATTTCCCTTTGGGGATCAATCTTGTCTTAACAACTATAAGATTAAAACTCATGGTTTAGTCACATTTAAAACATATGAAGTCATAATTGTACCACACAAAGCCAGAATTTATTTTATGAGGTCAGTTATGGTATTATTTAATCCAGTTATTTAATACAAAGTCATGATTTAATCTTAAATGCAGTTGTGAGATAGCAGGTCATATTGTAATTACGCTGCAGATCCCAAGGCGGAATAAATTATGACATGACTTAAAAAACACTCATGAGAATTCTATCATAATGTATTCATTTTATTAAAAAAAAAAAAAAAAAAANAAAAAAAAAAAAAAAAAGAAAAAGAGCTAAAGCAACAAATAAAACATTTGATTTTTCACCTCAATTACCATTTCTTCCACTGATTTAATTATTTTCTTGGCCTCCGTGCATTGTTAAAAGGAAATTGCACAAAAAAAAAAAAAAAAAAAAAAAAAAAAGAAGATATTCACCCTGGATGCCTTTCAGCAAGCAGACAGTTCTCATTTTTGCCATATTAGTAAAGAACACAATCATAAGAGCAGCGTGTGCCAGAGCTGTAAATAGTACAGAGTGTATGCATGACACACACCTCATGGTAATCACCCTCTCCTCATCCATGTTGGATGTATCTGGGAGCAGACAGGTTTGCTGTTGTCGTCCTCCGTGGCCTGATGTGAAGCATTGTGTGGAAAATTACCTTCGCTGTGCCTGAAAGGGATGCATTGTCATGATGCATCCTTCGACAAAAGGCTGAAAATGGGATTTTGCATTGACGTGTTACAAAATGTTGTATACAATGAAACAGAATGTGTAGCAGTGCGAATATTGTGTAAAAGAGAAAGTTATCTGAAGCGCATCTGAATGTTTCGCCTGACATGAAATTTCTGCTTTTTTGCGCTTCCAAAATTTGGGAATTCAGCAGCAGGATTCTTAAAAAAAAAAACAAAAAAAAAACAGGTGTGTAACTCCCACCCGTCTGGAAAACAGAGTCAAGAGTGATTTGATTTTATTACTACAAAACTTTCTATTGCTTTTGTTTTGACATATTTAGTATCTCATGTTGTATAGACTCTCCACAAATATTGACAGCTTTGCTAAATAAAAGCAAAACAAAACAAATAAAATTCCTCTTGAGCTTCCATTCAAGATATTAAGAAAAATATAACCTGTAATTAAAGTAAAATAATTGAAAAGAAAAAGAAATTCTTATCGTGAAACAAACATTTTTCTCAATCGGCCTGGTGGTGTCTGATCTTAGCTAACGTCTGCAGTTCTCGTGATCTTTGCAGATTCTTTGGCCACTTGGACATCCTCCTCATGTCCGTAGACTCAATATAGACACATCCTCTTCCATTGAGAAAAAGTAGTAGGAAGTAACCCTTATGATGTCATAAGGGTCAGTTTCCCTGACTTTGCACATTCTCTACATATTCCATATAAAGTCATTCTGAATATGCAGCATCTTTATTTTTTATGTATTTGAACAGTAGATAATTGGAAAGAAAAGACTAACACTTGGCCAACACTTACTATTTACTTTTAGTTGGCATGGAAAAACAAATAATAGCAAATTCATTAATTTGGGCATTCATTAAATTAATTAAATTAAGGAGGTGCTTCTTTTGGAGTGCATGACACTACTTTTGGGCTTGTTTTCACAGATCTCTCTGAAGGAGGCTTCTGCCAGCCAATGAGATCACCCTTTCATACATTATTTTTTACTTAATGAATATTGTCACCAATGATCTCTATGACCTGAATGTGCAAAATCGATGGAGTCCCCATTTAATACTCAGAATGCAGATGTTCACTAGAGTATGTCTGACTTCGAACAGTTCCAGACAAAAGCCCTTGTGCTTTGTTTAATGCATTACTGTCTCTATGCAGCATTGGTCCTTGTTATAATGTAAACAGAGTGTTGAAGTGATTTGTCTTTCCACAGCGACGTGGCTGTCCTCGGGTTTGGCGTGGGATGTGTTGACCTTCCTCGAGTTGGCACGGTGCATCTTAATAAACTGGTTTGGTTTTCAATCTTTATCAAATAGAACAGATGAGCAACATCAAACAGCAGATTGTGTCCTTGATTAAGCACAGAGACAGAGATCATACAGAGACGCTTTCAGTAGATGCTGTGAAGCTTTTTAACTAATGACTCATCCTTTGTTTGCCAGGTGGAAAATCCTCCTCAACTAGAAGAACAAACAGATGTTCAATGGCACAGTGCACTGGTGCTGCGGCCCAACTGAAAATAGCTTTTACTTTGTTAAATGCGCTTTAATGCTGCACTGCTAGCGGCGGAGAAAATGTTATATTAAACTGGTTAAAGAAAAAAAACAACTGCTTAATGGAAACAAATTTATATTGTTGACTCGGTGCATATATTGACTTGCATGCACCCCTGGGTGTATCTAATTTCTCCTTGGCTTTTTATTATAAGTAGAGCCAAGTGTAATCGTGGCCTTTAAAGTCCTGGAGGATGAGTGAAAAGAGTAAGACTCATGGAAAAATAACTTTTCAACCCTTGTGTGGGCATTTATTCTAGAGATGGCAATTTTGGCAGCTGTTCGAAACTTCTGGTTTTGAAGGGGTGTCAGTCACGTGACCACCATGTCAGCTTTCCAGTGTTCTAGAGTTGCAGTTCACATTTCTGCCAGCAGGCGGTACACAACCAAAGTTTCGAAACATTTTGAAATGTTTCAAAACGATGTGTTTCAAATGCATCGAAACAGCGGAAGACTCAAAATTGCCATCCCTAATTTATTCCAATAGCAAAACAGCAGGTACATGCAAACAGACACAGACAGAAACTACTACTTCTTCTTCTTCTTCTTCTTCTTCTTCTTCTTCTTCTTCTTCTTCTTCTTCTTCTTCTTCTTCTGTCAAATTATTGGTTGGCAAACCAGCTATTTGGTGCATTACCGCCACCATCTCGACTGGAGTTGGATCAGTAGAATGGCAGAGGAAAGAAAATAAAAATAACATAAAATAAATCATATTATAAATTATATATATATATATATATATAAACATCACTATAAACCAATGTCAACTAAGCTACCCCCAATTTTGACCTGCAAATTTAGCTTTTTACAGAAACCCACATATAAGCCGACCCCCCAAAGTTGCTCCATCAATTTATGTTTAGCAAATTAGCCTACTGTTTTTTTCTGGGTATTGTTATAGACTTCCTGTGATTTTCTGAAAATAATCCACGTACCACAGTAAACAGCTGATTATGTAACTAACATTAGCTGACATTAAGTTTTCCGGACTCCTCTTCCTCTTCTGAATNACAGCTGATTATGTAACTAACATTAGCTGACATTAAGTTTTCCGGACTCCTCTTCCTCTTCTGAATCACCAAACACTTCAATGATAAAATGATGAAGGTAAGGAAAGCTTTACAAATACATTACAGCTTTATCTATGCTTTAACAATTACAGCTTTATCCACACAGGTTTGCTGTATAGACACGTGGCGGACCGCAGGCTGAGATGATCCCTGGTGTACGTGCAAAAGGTGGCGAAGGAGGGGTGGGTCNCTGTGTGTGTGTGTGTGTGTGTGTGTGTGTGGGCAAGGGATCCAGAAAAGCGTAACACACCAGAATAGCTCAGCCCAGCAGGGAGGTATAATAGCCTGTCCTACACTTACAGTGACCTCCTCTCCACCTCAAACTAATAAAGCGCAGGAATGTTGGATCTGCTCAGGGAAAAGGTCTGTGCGAGTAAGATGAAATAAGAAGATGGCACCAAACTTTTTTTTTTTTTNACTTTTTTTTTTTTTGTAATGAAGTGTCATAAACAGCCTCCATCTGTGTTCTTTACCTCCGCTGAGGGAAGCGCGGTGGCCGAGTGTAACACGCCTGCTGTTCTTCTTTGAGAGCAGAAAACATGAAGCTTTCTTGCAGGAGCATCTGTGCAGAACACACCGATGATGAAAGCAATATAAAGAGAGAGATGATAATGCCGTTCCTCACTCCTCCCTGGGTGTAAAGTAATTGCTGTAGGATTGTAATGGAAGCTAAAGACAGCTGGAGAACTGAACCAAACATGCCTCTGGTAAGGGGGAGCGGATGTTGTCTTCTCAGGAACTGTGATGTCATATCAGGCTAACGTCAGACGATGGTTGGGGGGTTTCTCTCTGGAGCAGAGTTTGCTCTTTGGGAGGAAATGAACATGATAAGTATGACAGCAAACTGATGATTACATGATATTTTATTCCACGAACATTAATGGCATGAAGAAAGATTTTTCTTTGTCTTTTTTTTTTTTAATAAATTGTAGCTTGTTTTGTAATNAATGGCATGAAGAAAGATTTTTCTTTGTCTTTTTTTTTTTTAATAAATTGTAGCTTGTTTTGTAATTACAATTTTAAGTTGATCATTGAATGTTGATCACTGAACATGACATAGTTGCATCTTGCTGATGTTATAAAAGGCACATCTGTAGGTGATTATTTTCATTGTTAGCCTGCCGTCATATTTAAATTTGTGCGAAAGCCTCGCAAATATTCACATGCTCGTAAGTTTTCGCATCCAGGCTGGATGCTTGGTGATGTAGTGACCTCTAAGGTCCAATAACCCACCAGCAGACTCAAATGAGAACAGAGCTGCAGGAGCTAATAGCAGTTACCATGGCGATATGCCACAGTAGCTTGCTGGTTAGCTAACTACAAGAAAGCTAGTTAGCTTGTTTGCTAACTGAGTTATACAGTAAACAGTAAATTGACGTAAAGTTACATATTTTTACTATCCACTCCTGTCTCATGACTGACTGTAAACCATGCTGCGTCTGTTTTGTGGAGCAGTTTTTACTCAGGCAGAACAGGACTGTATAAAATCAGATGATGAGACAAAGCTAATATGACGCTTACTCCTGTTTGGACTACAGCTCCCTACGTTATGTTAAAGGTCAGCAGTATCAAGACGGCTTGTGATTGGGAAACCATGCGAATTTGTGTGTCAAAGTTTAACAAAATTCACTTCTATGCAAAAGCATTGCATAGATTTTTTGGCACAAAAGTATCACGTGGATTTTATTTTGTCACTGCATAAATTCATTTTGCCATTGTATGAATTTAGTTTGCCATTGCGAGTGCAAATCACATTGAAATTAGTTGATTTTGCGACAGAAGTTTGCCGTAAAAAAATACTAGTGTGACTGTGGAGTTACTCTGTGCATTGAAGAAGGGTGCTGCCTGAAACATTCGTGGAATAAAATATCAAGTAATCAGCGGCGTGCTGTCCTACTTATCACCTTCAATTGTGTCTTTGGAGGATTCAGCACCCAGCTCAAAGCACTGGAGTTGAGCGCATTGTTTCACCCATAACTTTGGTAGGAAATGGACAAATAAGTGTCTCACAACCAGGGAAGTCCAGGTGGGAAATTTACCATGAATGAAGTAAAACAACGATGTACAGTATCACTCAAAAGTTTTAAATCACTTATCATTTAAGTAGTTCTTACTATTTTATTCAATAATAGTGTTTTTTTTTACAATTACTATTATATGAAACAAACACCAAAATGTATTTTAAGATGTTTTATTTAATATTTCAAATATTGGGGGAGGGAGGGGGGAGTTTTTAAATGATAAATAACAGTATTTTAGTGATTTCTCATCAAAGTTTCCACCATGAGATTTAATCTCTGCTTTGCAAATATTAGTCATTCAGTTTCTAGAGCATCAGGGAATAATCTAGAATTTCCTAATAATCATACAGCTTCTCTATGTGAATTTGGAATCATATACAACTCATGTCAGGATTCTGGACAATTGTAAAATGTCTTAATTTTTTTACGGCTTCTTGGACATTATTGTATACCTGTAGATACTAAAAGACATGAATCATTTTATACATACATATGAAACAAAACTAGCTTGACATTACTGGAAACACTGATTCTATGGGAAATCACTGGTGATTCCAGACTTTTGAGCGGTGGTGCAACATTCTGGTTGCTTTGACTCAACATCAAGCATGGAGCCATTTATCACCGCTGTGACTGCAATTCTTAATTCGCACATGCAAAAGTAACATTTTGTGGATTTACAAGCTCATTGTGTTTGGCACTAATGAGAAATATTTTTATTGCATTCTATCCATCCATTGATGTCTTGTCCAGTCTTATTACAGTAATTGGCATCAGTGGTGTAATAATTTGTTATGCATATTATTGTGCTGTTATGACATACAGTTTTATTGATTCCCTGAAGTTTTGTTTGTTTAATAATGGTTTTAATTGCATATTTTATGTGTAAACCATAACTTCTTCTTTAATTTAATATCACATTTTTAATAAAAACTGCTTCTCTCAGGGCATATTTTTGTATTATATTGTTATAAATAGCTAGTGTATTGCTGTATTTACCTTTTTAGAACGTGTTGGAAAATATCCAGTTTTTTTTTTTTTTTTTNAAAAAAAAAAAAAAAAAAAATTCTGGCATAAGAAGCTCCACCACCACCTCAATAATGTATGATTAACCAGCTTTAAGCATTTTAATGCCTTTGAATTATTCAGCATTGTCAGGATGCATGCAGCAAGGGAAATAACAAGTGCAAGGTCTGCCAGCACCCACCTCTCCCATAACTAACACTCATCCAAACCCACACCCTTGAGACACGCACACACACACACACACACACACACACACACACACACACACACACACAGTCCAAAGACACACACAGTCCAAACACACATGCACTATGTACTTTGGAGCTCTTTGCATCCACTCATGCTGATGTCCTTCAACTGACAGCCCTGCACAAGGTCAGGTCAGTCAAGGATGGTGCTCTATCCCTGTGGGAGAGCCTCTGCTCATGAAAATGGATAGACAGGTACCTTGTACTGATTATGATCTGGTGTAATTTTTTTTACAGCCCTGACTGGCTGGTAACAAACAGCTATTGATAGGCTGACTAGCAGCAGGCTCACCTTCTTTTAATTAAGATGTCAGGGGAATGAACACGGGATGCTGAAGGGCAGATGCCTCTGTTAACGCAAGCAAGCATCGGTCTTCAAACAGGAAACAGGAATGAAATGTAACTACAAAAAGCACTAAAATTACAAACCTGAGATTGATAATGTGTTATATTTTGGGGGAAAATTGATGCATTTCTAATGCTGCAATCCAACAAAGTGGGATGTCGGCATGGAGAAATAAAATTTAGCAATGCACAGACAAAAATAAGGCAAAACACAGTTGCAAATAAATGAACCTGGAGAGAGGAGAATAAAAAATGAATGTTTTCTATCTACAAATATTATCTTCACAATTACAAACCCTTTGCCATGTATGGATTTCTCCAGGTGTTTGTTAACAGAGACAAATTGTGAATTTAAACAACGTAAAAGCAATCAAGACAAGCCAAAGGCAATGAATCGTTTGTTGCAAACAAGATGAAATTTCAGATGAAATTCATCTGAAAATTAAATCAAACAGCAGAATTGATTCTCAAATAGAAATCCTGACTGACATGAAAGACAGAAAAGGCAATAACAATATGTGTAGCAGAAGCTAAATGTAAGGAAATAAATATTTAAAAAGAGATCAACGTCTTATCGGTGACAGTGTTACACATACATTATTCTCTCCGCTTGTTTCTTTGTTATTTACACATGTATCTAAGAAAATTCCCTCATGGATTTTAATGAAATGAGGCAGAAAGTTAGGCCATTGTCCAAGAAACTGATTAGTTCTCAGTGCAGACAGCCACTACATCACGTTTGATAAAGCAATTTATATTTTTGGCTCTTATCTAAGGCACAGGAGCCTTTTTTAAATGATGAATGTATCAGGTTTAGAGATGCAAACAATCTAAATAGACTATTAATGTTTGACAAAGCATCTTTTTTTAACTGCTCTCCCCAAATTTCATTCAGGGAAGCTGATAAGTGTAATACTTGGATGAGCTCCCCCCAAAAAAGTTATTCTTTTGCATTTGATAGTCCAAACAATTTTATTATAATTTCATAACAAATTCTCCTAGGCAGTGTGTATTTTGTGTAAACTGCCGTAATTATTTATTGAACACGTTGTGCAATTGCAGCCACATTTAGAAGGCAGGTGGCACAAATTTGATAACATTTTGCAGATAGGTGCTACAGCAACATCATAACTTTAAATGGCCATATCTGAAGATGTGCATGAGTCATGCCTCTGAAATTTTATTTACTATGCAGTTTTAGGGAGGATCTGACATGATAACTCATTAGTTAGACCTGTTGCCTCACAGCAAGAAGGTCCCAGCCTCTAATCCAGTTTGAATTCATGTTGATTTGTATGGAGCTGCTAAAGGGACATGATAATCTTATTATAATTACAGTTTCTCTGTCTGTCTGTGGCACTAATGTCTCTAGAACACATCGTGAACACTACATATGGATGAGCACACAGTCTATGGTCTGTCAGTGGAATATTACGCACATATTACGCATGGGGAATGCATGCCTATTGCCATGGCTACATAAAAGCTGATAGGACCACTGACTCATCAATCAAATCCTCTACTATTGAATCACAGGGAGGGATTTTAAAATTTAGACTGTCCTCGGAAGTTACATCATCGAGAAGCGACAAAGCTAGGTTTTAGCTCAGAGGCTATCTTGTGCTTTAGTTACATTTATTTTGGGATTACATGGTCATAAAATGTTATGGTTGGGCTCATTTTATTTGGGAGAAGCTAAGCTTTCCATAGATATTTGTATATCTCCATTTCATTGAGAAATGGCGATTATAAAACACTGCAAACACTACAACGGAAGTGCTGGGCCTGATGCTGGGCTGCTCCAGTTGTAAAGGATTACATTTAAAAATAAAAAGTTAAAAATAAATAAAAAATAGAAACTTGTTTTCCGTTATTATTACCAAATGAGACAAAAAGATTGGGTCAGGTCTGGGGAGTGGGAAATGATGGTGATGAGGGGTGGGGTTAGTGGCCCTTGGCTTGGCATGCATGGCATAATTTGGCCCTCGGGGAAGACTAGTTGGAGAACCCTGGTCAAAGGCACATGCTTCATCTTAACTATAATCTTAACTATAAAGCCAGAAATCCCTGTCCATCCATCTGTCTGTGGCACCAACATCTCTAGAACCAACACTGTATGAAGCTGATATTCAACAGGTTTATTGCTCAGGACCCAAGGACATGCAGTGTCGTGTGTGAAGTGTTTGAATGAGTGGTTTTCTAACTGAGCTGTGCTGGTAAAAAGTAGTCTGTGCGGCAGGATACACTCCAGATGCAGCAGCATAGATGCTCCGCTCCATGGGCGCTTATGTCAGGCTGCGGCACACACCATAAAGTCTGTCTGTTCTGAACAAGCATGTTTTGAACAGCACTGCAGTAGTCTAACTATAAAGGCAGAAATCCCTGTCTGTCTGACTGTGGCAACAACATCTCTAGAACCCGGCACTGTATGAAGTTGGCAGGTTTTTGCTCAGGACCCAAGGACGTGCAGTGTCATGTGTAAAGTTGTTTGGATGAGCGGTTCTCGAATTGAGTTGTGCCAGTAAAAATGGTCTGTCAGTGGAATATTATGCACATATTATGCATGGGGAACGCATGCCTATTGCCATGGCTACATAAAAGCGCGGCAGGATATGCTCCGGTCCAGTGGCATGGTCTCAACCCAACCTCATACAGCAAACAAAACTAGCTCACAAGGACGTACAGAACAAAATTATGGCAGGCTGCGGTGCGCACCATAAAGTCCTACCTGTTCCGAATAAGCACGTTTTGAACAGGTACTATAATAGTTGTTTTAATTTCAGTGTATGCATGATTGTTTCTGATGCACATCCCAAAATATATCAGATGGTATCATCAACCACTTAAAGGAGGATATGCAGTTACCAGAAAAGTGCACACAAGAAACTATCTGGTGTGCATTAGAAACTAGGAATTTAGTTTTTCTCTTGTCCCTGTAGGGGCTCTGTAGATTTACATAAAAGCATCTGCCAAGAATAATTATATAAAAAAAGTAAATGTTGGATTTAGGTAATCGCCAAAATATTCACTGCTTTTAGGAATGATAATCAAAGCAGTATTCCCAGGGATCTGTGCTGTTCCCAGACTTGAACTGTTGGCATGTGACTGAGATGTTTGTTTTCTCAGTTTTATCCAGAGTGATACGGATTCATGCTGGATTCCTCACACAGCTCAACTGACAAAAACACTGCTCATCCCTGTATGTCGCCGCCAGCAGCTCCACAAAAAACAGAAAAGCAAAATGAAATGTTTTGCCATCGACAGACAACTGGATAAGAGAAAAAAAGAAAAAAAAAATCTGGCATCTGGGTTTGGTGGCTTTGAGACAGAACTCGGAAAAGCATTGGAAAAGTGAAATATGCCGATACGTCTGCCCTCATGTCAGTTTTTCCTTGTGCCCTTGAAGATACAATGAAAAATTGCTTTCATGCCTTTTTGAGAATCATAGGAAGAGAAAATACAGGTTTAAAACTGAGCATATTAAGAAGAAGTATCAGTGTATTTAATTAGATTTTTTAAAATTTGATCTCCCCGAGGTTTTTGATTATGTTTACTTTTGAATAACTAACTTAAAATATAATATAAATATGAAAAGAGAACATAAACTGCTATGTTGGGTTTTAATGGATATTTACATATATTTCTTTAAAACACAGATGCATCTTCTACACGTACTGTAAAACCTAATTAGTAGCTTTGTAGTAACAGATTGAGCCATGTGTAAAAATGGAATGTATGATGATTTTTTTTTTTTTTTTTTTTNTTTTTTTTTTTTTTTTTTTTGAAGGTTCTGAGCTTAAAGGAGAATACCGGTGATTTTGCATTATTGAGCACAACAAATACTATACGCATACAAGTTCCATTACTACCAAGAAACTGAATATTATCATAAATCAATAACAAGACAGTGTCTTCTCTTTTCCAAATGTTTGTTTTCCATTGTTTTGCTGTCCATGCTGATGATGTTGTAAAGAAGACTGGGATTTATTAGGAGTTTCTCGGGATTATATGATAAAATTTAGGACTAAATCTATCTGACAGCAGGTGGTCCAAGATGGTTTGGTTTCAACATTGGTAAGGACAGTTATTTCAAGCAACATGCACAGTTGTGCAGCACTTGCTGTGTCTTACACTTTTCTATGTCAAACACACATACAAAGAACTTGATTGTGTAAAATATTTGCTTTATTCATTTATGTATTTATCATTGTTTATGCATTTATTTTTTTTATATAAACAAGACTTGTATGGCTTTTTTCTTATTCCTCCCAACACAGGCCCCCTAATGGCTCAGACGCTGGCATTCATAATATTTTTATCAATTTTTATGTGAGACATAATGAATGGAATTATTTGAAACAGTAGCCATTTAAAAACATCTAAAATATTTTTTGAATATTTTGTTTAACCACTAAAAAAAATCATTTGCTTGCATGGCAAAAAGAAAAACAACAAAAACCTGGATACATGCCAATAACACTTCCAATAGGCTGCTCACTGCCAGCATTAAATTGAGTCAGCTGACCAAAACATGCTAAAATATGGAATAAGTTCACATTCTTACTGACATTGTGAAGATAATTTCCTAAAGATTTTGTCTCCATTATTCCATTTCCATTCTATTTTAGAATGTATACTAAAAGCAGCCAATCAGAATGCTTGGAGATAACTTTTTACAAGTTGAGTTGATTGGCAAGGATTTTATCCAATAGGAAACACTTAGCATTAAACTGACCAATCAGATGCCTCAGTGGGTGGTCATTTCACTATGTGTATAACAGCTCACCTGAGCCCTGCATCTCCACCTGTGGTGATTCCTGTTAAAATAAATTTAAATCTCAAATCATAATATGCTCAGTCCTACGTAAACATGCATGACTGAGAATATTATGTCCCGATCAACATTGAAAACCAAACGCTCTCTAAATTCTGTGATGTTTAATAACTATAATTATTTACCGCTTCAAATTTGCTGCTGTAATTTGCTCTCACAGATACATATCAGGCAGCAGACTGAGATGAGACAGACTGCGGGTTGCCAGATCAGCAGGTATCACAGAGCACACTGTCTTACCCAGTCAGAACAGCCGCTTCTTACAGAAAACACACAAACCTGGCAGCTCTGCATAGATCTGACCAGGCTCTGCTGGACTTTAAACGACAAGGGCCTTTGAGATTGTTACAAATATTGGTAGGGACAATTCATTTGCGGCTCAATATTGGTAGCGACACATCCCTACCGCCCCTACCTAAATCTACGCCTACTCCCATTTACCTTTTCCAGGGGACATATTTCATGTTTCATGTTTTTTCTCAGTGCCAGGAAAAGTAGGACATGAAACACACAAGGACTCAGCAGATGGCTCTATTTACAGGAGTTAATGGCTTGTAGAGACTTAAACAACTATTTTTCCTTCTCTTTTCCTCTGATTAAAGAATTTTCTTTTTGATCATTAAATGTCAAACAGATTTCTGTCTCACATCTTGCTAACTTGATATTGTAAGTAGAATCTTTTTTCTTCAAAATGGATTGAATGATTAAATAGCCTCGCTTCTGTACGTTGTTTAAAATATTGCAGTTGCAAAATCACAGTTACAATATTTTTGTTAAACCTATATGTACTTATGTAATATGTGACCAAATAATTATTTTCAAAAAGCCTCAGGTTTGCATTATTGTTCAACTTCCTGCACCAGAATATTTCAGCGTTCTTCCATCCCTGTTGCAGGGCCAGTCATAGCATTCTGGGGGCCCTAAGCAGATTTATAAATTGGGGGCTCCCCATTTTATAAATCACTAACTTTTATCTTGTTCTTTCTTTTTGTCCTCTGCCTTTCTACTCTTTCTTTTCTCTGCTCTCCTAAATGGTCGATTCGCTTCTCAAAATCTAATAATTTTCTCTATACTTGTGCATATAACCCCCTATATCAACAAGAAATACACAGTCTCGGAAGTAAAGAAAAGTGACTATCCAGCCAAGGNTAACCCCCTATATCAACAAGAAATACACAGTCTCGGAAGTAAAGAAAAGTGACTATCCAGCCAAGGTGTATGTCTGGTTAGTTACCTTTGTCCCTTTATTATTATTATTATTATTATTATTATTATTGATATGTTGGACCCTCCTCATGCTCATGTGTGAGTGTTGGTCCTCGCCACTTCCAGGTTGCCTCATAATCCCAGGATGTCCAAGGCCTGCCCCACCCCAGCCCCAACCTGCCTCTTAAGTTACTGATCTTAAGTTATCGATCACTAACACATATGAGGCAAATACAGTTTTGAACATTGCCCAGATTTCATAGCTGAAATTTATGACTGGAATAAAAGAGGTCTTAATTTTAGCATGTGGGTTTGTTTTATGAATAGCTACCGCGACATGTAAATAAGGAAATANTTTTGTAAATAAAAAAAAAAAAAAAGTCAAAGCCCTGTGATCACATGAACAACATCATATGGTTCAGTGTTTAAATTAAAATTTTAAAAAGTTAAAAAATAAAACAAAAATCAATGAAAAAGACAGTTATGTTGAGAAAACTCTAGTTCATGCATTTATTTTACTTCATACTTCTTAATACTGCATGTATTGTGTTCATTGATTGGCTGAAGTTTATAAAAACTTGTTGAATAAATAGTTCTCTGACTGTGATCAGAAACATTGATCAAGCAAATTCTAAGGCTGTTCTGTAAATAGTTTTATATATATATATATTATATATAGCAACTTCTGATCAAGGCATATCCATGTCAGGCTTAAAATACCAACTTCCAGGTTATGCTGCTTTTGGGTAAAGCCCCGCCCATTTGAGTATGGATACGGATAATTTAGTTGGTTGGTTGAACAGATACAGATACAGATAATGGTGTACTCGCTCATCCCTAGTAACATCACCCACCCCCACAATTCCAGTGATCATTGTCTGTGGCAGTTCTGCAGTAATTTAGAAACATGGAAATAAACAACAGTACATTTTTAAATTTAACTTCCTAGATAAGGTATGAAAATGTGCTACATTTGTCAGTTTTTACATTCTCCCATCTTAATCAGTGCTAGCAAAGTTATCTCCTTTGATATCTGAATGCAGAAAACCTAACAGATACAGTAAGTTTAGACAAAACAGAAGGTGATAATTATTTGTTACAGGAAAAGCTGTCATCCCAGTGTGTATATCACAGCTTAAATCTAAGTATAAGCACCATCCATGCCTAAGATTTCCTCCATTTCTGTGTTATCTTGCATACTTTAACAAGGACTGAATTAATGAGACAGCAACACTGACATCAGTTTGTTTGCAATGGTTGTTACTCTGTTAAAGTTCAATCACTCGCTGATCTATATGTGCTGTTGCAACAATTACCAAAAACTTTGTCTTTTTGACAAAGTGAAGCCAAGTCGCACTGAATTGTGTAGCTCACTATCAAGTAAAATCAGCGGTTGTATGTATTGTAATTCCTGATGGGGTTCAGAGAATGAACCAGTCAGAGACGAGCTTATGAACACAAGGGCAGGTTTTTATTTTCCTGAAAAGCAGAAATCATAACACTTAAGCAGTGGGCGCCAACCTTCTCTGAGTCAAGGTCACTTTTCATGTCAGACTAAAAGCAAAGATCTGTCTTGAAATAAAAGCCCATACAGAAGATCAAATGTGGAATAATTCTGTATCTTTTTTTTACTCCTTAAACAACTCTCCATCGTTACACGAAATTATGCCTTGATTGCTGCCTTATTGTTGTCTACCAGCTTGATAGACACCAATATTGGCGTTTCTCCTCCATCATGACAGCTAGCTAACCCAGTCTCTGTAAACTGCTATCCTGACTGAAGATTTAATTGAAAGGGGATTGAACCAATCAGGGCATTGTAAAGTGGATCATACCACCTTACCAAATGGGTTTTGTAGGAGTCACAGAGCTCTGATTGGTGGAAAGAAGGAAATAATTTTTAACCCTTAAAGATTGACTTTGAACCTGGCAAAGATCTACCTATTCATCTTGATTGACAGGTTGGCAATCACTGCACTAAAGCCTCTTAACACGGAGAGGAGGTAATATCCTGTGTGCACGCTCTGTCTCTAACAGTTAGCAAAATGCTGCAGGGTCACTCCATCACCCCATTTCATGCAGATTGTGACACATGTAAAATGTGGCACAAGCAGAACAACACGGCATCTTTCTCTCAACTCTCTCTATGCATAAAAAAGATATAAGAACAGGAGCATATGAACGTTATCCCAGTGCATGCTGGGAAACCTGATGCAGTCCGGGATACCGCAGTATTATGTCTTTTTTCAGTCTGATACTTAAATGAGAACCAGTAGATCTATTTTGGTGAAAGTTTTTTTTTTTTTTTTTTTTTNTTTTTTTTTTTTTTTTTTTTTTTAAACATGTTGTAAAAAGATTTTTTAAACATCACTTTAGCACTTTATTGACTTGCACTTGATTGAGTGAAAGGGTGGTAAACACACACACACACACACACACACACACACACACACACACACACACGCTTGTGAGTACAGTGAATGAATTAAAGAGGTGTTGTGAGTTTTGGAGTGCATTCACTGTACTCACAAGCGTGTGTGTGTACAGTGAATGCACTCCAAAACTCACAACACCTCTTTAATTTTATCAAGGTTGTTTCTTGAAGCTTAAAACCATGAGAACGGTTTGCTGACTGCAGGTAGAAGCAGAACGTGATTCTTTACCTGCAGCAGGACAGGTGGATGCTCTCAGGTCCCCTGAAATTTCAAGGCGAATTCAATTCATTTCATTAGAATTGAACTTGGAGGAGACAGGCAGAGCAAGAGTCAGGAGGATAGATACAAAGACAGAAAAACTGTGCACACTCTCTCTCATTCTCTCTCAGCTGCAGCTGCTAGGTATGCAAATGAGTGTTGAAGGGAGAGCAGACGTGCATTTTCCCTTTGAGGGTCCACATGCGTCTGTACATCGGCTATGAGCAGCCCTGAATATAATGTCTCAAAGGGCTTTACAGGATCACACAGCCTCTTCTTGTGATGTCCACTTATGAGAAATGAGCCAAAGGTGGAGAAGCAGGCATATCAAAAAGAACAAAGACAAAATTATAACAGCCGAGAAAGACACATAATACAGCCAGGGGATGCTCATTGGAGCATATATCTCCACCAAGGACGAGCAAACCTAGATAAAATTTGTCCTGTTGTAATGATATGTTTTATAATCCCATGGTTCAGCTTGTTTGACCCATCTGAACAGTTTGAATTGGGCAGCCATAGTGCAGCCTGTGGGGACCAGCAACACGAGGGGATTTCTTGCTGTGAGGCGACAGTGTTAATAATCGCTATGCCCCAATGCTGCCCGGAAGAGAAAGAAACAGCTACGATAATAATCAGACGCAAATGCCTTATTTGTCCTAAGGAAAGTAATCTCTAAAATGTATCCATGTCTGGATCAAATTGCACCTATTGGTTGCATAATAATTGGTGGTATTTTTTTTTTTTTTTTTTTTTTTTAGACAGATTGGAGCATTGCTTTTGAAGAAACTGAAATTTAATAAACACAATACTTAATAATGCTAAGAAATCATGTAAATGTTCCTGGATCTGGATTAGGTGTGGCTGAAACCATAACCACTATGTCAAAGGTAACAATGGAGTTATGATCCAACTAGAGGATGTCTGACATCAGTTGGTGAGAAGGTTCAGTAAAGATAGTGTCCGACTATTGTTTATTTGAGACTGATGAACAGGCAGAGAATCAGATTTCCGACTTTGTTACTGTAATATATCGGTTTTGTGTAGACACATACATGAGATACCTGTTACTGATTAAAAAGCTTAGGGAGAAAACTCTAGCAACACTTGTAGACTTGAGAACAACTTTATTTAAAACTTTATTTTCATCAGGGTACCTGACGTGACCCTGATGAAGGTCCCGAACCAAAAACGCATTGTTTGTTTTCAATAAAATTTAAAAGTTTAAAGTTTAAAACAATGTGTTTTCAGCTCAAGGCCTTCGTCAGGGTTATGTCAGGTAAGCCGAAACTCGTTGGTCATCCTGACTGATTAAAAACCTCGGTCAGGAGCCGGTTTGCAGCCAAAAGCACATTACTACTGCATGAAAAATAGTCCCTATATTCTGTGGACACGGTGTGTCTGTTATTCACAGTAAATACAAAAGGGGATATTTGGGTATATACACTGTTAATGTAAACATTTAATATGAATACAGGACAGACAAAATTACACTTTCCATATGGCTAGTAGATTGTTTAGTTCAGTTATCCTCAAAGTCTAGACTCCAGTCCAGATCTGGACCAAACCAAAACTGTCTCTGAGCAAATTATACTTTTCATATGTATTATTTGTATTATCTGTGAGATATCGTTGCAACTCAACGAGTCAAAGTTCTCCACTTTCTCCACTGTAAGCAGCGCTCTAAATGTCTGACTGCTCCATTGTGTGAAAATGTCTGCTCTGCTTTGGTTTTGTCCAATCACGTTCAGCATCGTGTCATCTCCATGACAATGATGGGTTGGCATGTCATTGGGGTCACTGAGAGTTGACAGTGCAGCTTTGCCACACTGACACAGTCTGACCCTGGCTTGTTGACTGACCTTAATAAATGGACTTTTGTCTTATTGAAAATTTTCTTTGTGGATCTTTAAGATTTGTATTTGAGTTTAGAACCATGACTGCTATACTTTGATATACATTACATGGAAGTTTGATTAGAAAAATAAATCAAAACTGTATTTTGGTGTTTGTGTAATTTTTCAGTGGCATACAAGATACTCTCACTATCACGGATTTTACTTTTGGTACAATGCAAATTCACTCCAGAAACTAATCACTAATCATCAAACATCAGTGTTCAGAATAAATCACTATGCAGTTATGCATAACACTGACCTAAGCTTTGTCTGGCTGTCAGATCTAACACATTCCTCTGATTTCAGACATGTTACGGTCATTTATAACCCTGCCCCAGCCTCAGAATGATGTGTCACACACTTCATTACCATGCAGATTAATGTGTGCAGATAGCATTATGGCAGCTCGACGCTAAAAGGCATTGAAAGGCATTGGATTTTTTTGTTGCAAACCGCTGTCATTCAGAATTTTTGTCAGTCCAGGATGCAGCTGGAAATAGCTGGAGATAATGCTTGATGATTTCTCCCCACTGGGTAAGCTTCTTGGATTGAAGCAGACCACAATGAGGCCAAAAGGCAGCGTTTAGATAAGGCCCTGCCTGCCGATGATAAATGAATCATTCACAGGCGCCTTGCTTTGTTCTTTATTCCTCTTGTTCCACCTGCCAGAATGAAGCAGTCTGCCTGAGAATGTCCTCCAGTCAGCCGTTTGAAAAGGTAAGTGTTGCTGGACCGATCTGCGCTGTCATGCAGTTTACTCTTTTCAGGAGGCAAATCAAAACAATGTGGCATTTCAAAATGTTATATATGTGACTGCTGCTGTCTCGAGCATGCACAGTCTCAGGCTAACAAAGACGCCGCTGCCTGATTGTTTTAGCTGGTTATTTGTTGGCAGATACAGATTTGTAAAGCGAGTCTGGCAGATAACGATATCAGAATAATTAAAATGGCAGATTTTTGGGGGAGGAGAAAATGGCAGAAATACAAAAATACCCAGTAGTGTAATCCATGCAATTCTTAATTTATTTTATATTATGAGTCAGACCTTTTTTTTTTTTTTTTTTTTTTAACTGTGCTAATAAGAAAAGCAGACACTGTCCAAACAAGGCAAATCAATTAATTGCCTGTGGCGAAAGTGGATCTCCACAACCATGGGGGGATTTTGTCCTGAAATATGAACTGTGACTAGTTACAATAAACATTTTAACACTAGACTATCATATATAGAAATAAATAATTTACCTTGAAGTGGCAGATTTATCTTGGAATAGGGTTATGGGGCATTTTAGGGTCATATTTTCAAGATGAGTAGCAGGAAGGAAAAACAAGAAACTAGAAGGTCACTAGACAAAATTTGAGTTGTTCTAATAACTTACTGGCTTAAAGAGAAAGAAATTATGATAATTATATGGCTTAATTGCTTTATATGTCTTCAGAAACAGTACTTAAAAAAACTGTATCTGATCTGGACCAAAGTTCGCCTATTAATATTCTATCATGGGATAAATACGCCAGATTTATGTCACAACAAAAAGGTACTGAGTGTGAATCTGACTGGGGACAACTGGGGCATTTCTGTGTGTAGTTTGCATGTTCTTCCAGTGTGTATGTGCCTTTCTTCCAGATGCTCTGCTTCCCTCCCTCCTCCTCCAAAAAAGTGGGTTGGGTGAACTGGAAACTCTTAATTGTCCATAGGTGTGAATGTGAGTGTGAATGAATCCCCCCGAACCCCCACATGGGATAAGCAGATATTGAGAATGGAAGAATTTATTTCATTGAGATTGGTGTATTACTTTTGAAGAATTTGACAACGGTATACGTTTAAAAAAAAAAAAAAAAAAAAAAAAAAAAAATCATACTTTAAGAAAAAAAATGTTCTTCTCTGGGCTGTGCTCCTCCTTTCCTTCATCAAAAAATGATTTATAAGAGCAATCTTTCTAAAAAATAAACACACTAAAAGGTCATCCTCCTCCTCCTCCTCCTCCTCCTCATCATCATCATCATCATTACCATCATCATCATCATTATCAACAGCAATAACGTTTATCACCCAACAGCAGATTGCAGTGTCGGAACAGAATACATGAGTAAGACAAAACGAGCTTGTCCCTCTTTAAATCCTGTAATGTGTTGCTTGGTGATATTAAAACTAGCTTGCATGCTAGTCTCATGTCATTATCCATTTACATTAGTTTGCAGGTTCACTCGCTGCGTTATGGCAGCATTACCACCTCAATCATTAATATTCAGCTTTATTATCAAATATGCCAAACTGTTCTATGTAGTATCTAGACTTAAAGGACCATACTGACCACTTTGCATGTTTGAGCCTAATATATTCAGTTTTCTTACACATGACGTAGTGACGATGCAAAATCTCCTAATCTTTCAAAGCTCAAATATTCAAGCAATACATCCACCTTAAAAATCGATGTTTCGCTTGCTAATAGTTACACAGCCTTATGAAGTCACGGTCATTTAAATTTTTTGTCTTCTTTTGGGACTATATTCCCTGGCGGAGACATACATTCACTCTGCACTTTTTATTGCACTTAAACACTAAAATTACATAACTTCTAAAAANCGGAGACATACATTCACTCTGCACTTTTTATTGCACTTAAACACTAAAATTACATAACTTCTAAAAACAAAAAAAACCTGAATACACATTGTTCATGATGATGCATTATCTATCCCAAGAATGTTTAAAGTATCATCAAGTTGATTTTAATAGCATACCAGAATGAACTGAAACCAATGGCGGTCTGGAAGGTAGGAAAAACATTTTTTAATTCACCATTCCAGTAGTATGCTTTGGGAAATGATTGTCAGTAACCTTACATGAAAATTGAATATATTAGGCTCAAACATGCAAAATGGCCAGTATGGTCCTTTAAAGGGGCTTCAGTTGTACTTTTTAAAATTTAAGTATGGAGAAAGGTTTGGTAAAATGAGAATGTTAAAGACTGTCATACATAATAATATTAATCAAAAAAAAAAAAAAATTCACTTGTTTGCTACTGCTGAGTCGAGATTCAAATAAATTCAAACATAAATGAATGTGCATCATTTCTATTGATATGAGCTGTGTTATGGAGTCTAAGGATGTCACACTGATGAATCCCGCCGTGTTGAGATAAAACAATTTCCGAACTCATCAAAGCCTGAAAACAAGTTTTATTCTCAAATCAAATTTGTCATTTTCGGTCATGTCAGAGTGGATGTGTTAAAGTTTAAAAGCTGAGACAGAATGAATGTGTTCTTCAGAAATGCCAGCGGCAAGTTGGGGGGTTTTGCTGGTTTTATATGCAGAACTGATGAAATCCTTTTCAGTGGACTGCGTTATAGTCGGTAACACTTTCATAACAGTGAGGCACATAATGAAATCCGCCAACAGAAAGCAGATCATAAGCTATAAAATCTCACACTTGTTATTTCCTAAAAAAATTGAATTAATTTCACCATCTATAGGTAATGCAGCTTGGCGTGTACTGTAAAATAATATGTCGGTGTAGATATTAGCACAAACATACGTACTGACGTGCAAAAGGATCACAAAGCATCCATCTTTTTCGACTCGTCTGGCCCCCAGAGAGAGAGAGAGAGAGAACGCTTGGTGACGGGAGCCTCAACTCCATGCAGCCTTGATAAAACATTTATGGAAGCTGTGCTGGGTGACCTTGAGACTGCTGCTCCATCTCCACCTGAACAGACTCCGTGTGGGATTGCATTAACATCACTTTCTCATCGTTCAGGTCTGTGAATTGGTGTAGCTGGAGTCGGAACTGTCATGCAGGAAAAAGATGATGGACACAGCTTGACCTTGGAATACAGAAAGCGTGACTCTTGTGCGTTGTGTGCTTACTGGTGTGTTTTATTGTGTCAAGTGGCAGCTGTGAATTGCATGAATAGTATTTTTATTATCACACGTATTCAAATATAAGCCTTTTCTCTTTGCCTGACTAGTGTGCATGGCGTCTTCAAATATTAATCAATGTTCCAGATGAATGAAAAGACTTGAGGTGTTTTCAGACCTGCAGTTTGTTTGCTTTGGTCTGGATCAGGGACTAAATCATTACAATGTAGTTTGGTTTGGTGTCAGACAGGGAAAAAATCAAATAAAATCTAAATCTAGCATCAAATGTCATGTGACAGCAGTTGCTCTGCTCATTGGTCGGAAGTGTCTGGGGGCGGGATGAAGAAAATCAAAATAGTAAAAGAGTTTGCTCAGCTGGGAAAACTAAATAACATGGAATAAAGACAGATTTGTGATACTTTTACCGTAGTCATCATTTAGTCCCTATACCAAGAAAACTACAGCAGCAGAAATTGCTTTACAGTTTGTGAAGAAGACATGCTGCACACGCTAACCCTCAACATCTGTTAACCTACAGCATCTCTTTGAATAATCAACTGTATTGTTTAATTCTGGAAAAGTTTGTTTTACCTTCAAAGAATTAACTACACGCAACCCTCTCTGCTTCTAGATCAATGAATAAATCAATAGAATGCTTAATACTCGGTTCAGGACTAATGCAGATCACTTTCACACCACAAATAAACTGATTCAGAGTTTGTTTTGAACCGGACAGAGGTCCTCTCCTCAAAATGGTCTAGGTACGCTTGTTTTGTTTCACAGCAGTTGCTGTGTTCAGACCTTCCCCAAGGAGGAATGCCTGAGAAACTGGAACAAAAAGAAGTGGCACAGCTTTCATTTTCAGTTAAATTCAGAACCCTTGCTGGCAGCTTTTTCCCTCTTTGTTTGACTTGTAATATGCACCTCCAGTGACATCAGGAAATGTTTATCAAAAGACTTCAAATCAATAAAATGCTGTCAATTCTGTTTTATTTTAGCATCTTTACATATTAAAAAAATAATAATAATAAATTAAAGTATTACTACAATTCACTCCTGTCAGCAACTGGCCCACTGTACAACCAGCACCAGATCATTGAATGAATATGAAGAATGGTGAATTTATTCTGCAGGGAGTCCACTTTCACTCCAAAAAAAAAAAAAAAAAAAAAAAAAAAAGAGTTTCCCATTTGCAACCAGAAAACAGCAGGACCTGAAGTGGGAAATGTGACAACATAAGTACAGTATGTGTGTATTATTCTACTTCCAATAAAGTGAAAAAAATGAATGGAGAAGTCAAAGTGTGTGTGTGTGTGTGTGTGTGTGTGTGTGTAGCTCNCAATAAAGTGAAAAAAATGAATGGAGAAGTCAAAGTGTGTGTGTGTGTGTGTGTGTGTAGCTCATGCAACTTTGTTAGATTTAAGTTAATATCTTAAGTAAGATGATAAAAGCTGCAGGTAATGTGGTCCGCCATCTTGCTTGTTTTCACGGCTCTGGTTCCGCTGTTGGTTTAAAAAAAAAAAAAAAAAAAAAAAAAATGTTACTTCTGTTGGTGACCCAATTGTTTGACCATAAACTGGTGGAAATGAGATATATTTCAATACATAGCCAGCAGTTCAAAAACCAGAAATTGTTTTTGGTGGAAAAAGCACAATTACAGATAATGTGTTTAAAAAAAAAAAAAAAAANAAAAAAAAAAAAAAAGTCAAAATTAGTTTCTACTTTCAGTGCAAACTAAATGGAAAAAAAAGAAAAAAAAAACAGTTCAATGAAAAGAAAAATTGCACAAAACTCACTGTGTTTTGAATGTAAAACCTTATTCTGCAAACTGGCTGTTTTATGAACAGAATAAATACAACATCTCCCTCAAAACATGTTTTGGAAAATGGAAATACAGTGAAGTTCTGTGTGCAAAAAGAACATTAACCTCTATTTTCAGCTCTGTTTCCACCTGTTAGTCGCAGCTGAGATGCTCATTGAGATTGGAATAGAATCTTTGACTCAGGTCATCTTGCACACACACACACACACACACCGCCAGAACACAACATCATCTAAATCTGACTTTATTTTGATTCTGTTTGTGTGATCGATTACATATAAAGGGCAAATGTAAAAACCAAATCTTCATGCCTGACAAAAATGTGAGAACACCACAATCAGCAACCGTTATCCTTCCCAAACTGAATATATGCATGCATACTTGATTCTGTTCTGAGTTATTCTGACCCATTTACAGCTGAGAAATAAAAACCCCAAAGGCTTTGCAAAAAAAAAAAAAAAAAAAAAAAACACTTTACTCTACATTACACCATCCAGAGAGCAAAATAACCAAAGTTTGCAGAATTTTTAGATTTCATCAATACACTCGACAAAAACAGCAAATAAAGGCTCTTTCATCACTCTCAAGAAATGCCTAAAATCTATCTATTTTCTCTTCTTACTCTTTGCGGTCCATCTGTGTGCACCCTACAGTTTCCCTATTGACGTCAGTAAGTGTTGATTTATTTATTTTTTTAAACAACTTATTTTGAGAGAAATCACATTTGGACCATTTGTAATGCTTTGCTCTTTGTTTATATTGCCGTTTTTTTAGGAGCTAATGTGGGCTGCAGGTAGAGTTCTATTTTAATTTATCCTTTACAGCTTCTTCACAGGCTGAACGTGTTGCTTCTTCAAGGATTTCTTTTCTGTTTCAGCTCCCTCTACCTCTAATTCCTCTGAATGTGATATTATATAATATATAACCTTATTATACAACACGATGCCTTATGTATAAGACCAGACACGTCTTAAGAGCGACACATCAAGCTCACACACTCCTCTCTACTTCTCTACTTCTTACACAATCTCTCTCTCTCTCTCTCTCTCTCTCACACACACACACACACACACNCTACTTCTTACACAATCTCTCTCTCTCTCTCTCTCTCTCTCACACACACACACACACACACTTATACTCACTACACACACAAGGACTGTAGCTGTATCTGTAGCTGCATTTGCACTATGTACAGCACTATTTTGCACATATTTATTGATACTCATGTACATACATTCCCCTGCTGGTTAGTTGTAAATAGATTGCATACTTATACATCTTTAATTCTTAGTTTTACTCTCATTGCCTTAACCTTATTTTAATTTTGTTTTTATTTTATCATATTTTTTATACTTAAGAAGCACAGTCTGGGAACCTACCAGAAAAAGCATTTCACTGTTGTTACACTTGTATGGCTGCACGTGACTAAACTTTGAAAAGCTTAAGCTGGGAAATCTTACAAGTAAATCAGAGGCAGGCGTGGGAGGAGGAACTGTATAGATCTGACTGAATATGGCTTTGCCGTGTTGTTTTCCCTGTAAATGACTTGTTTGAATTTGCATTGGAATGCTGGCTGGCCTGAGGGTTCATGCTTAATGCAGACAGCTACATGGAGGCACAAACAGAGTCTGATTTCTCTGTCAGTGTGAATGTTGCTCAAATCAATGGAAGTTTAACTATGTAGTAGCGCTTTATAGGACCATTCCGGCGATCATACATGTTTTATCAATATATATAACCTGCTTACATGCTATGTTATTGGGAACCAATTTCCAAAACAAAATTGGATTTTAGTTTTCCTGCTTTTTTATTTTTCCAAATCCTCTAATCTTTCAAAATCAAATGTTCAGCCACCTTAAAATTCAGTTTTTCACCTTCTAATACTTGCATGATTGTAGAAGGCATGGTCATTTTAATTTCTTGGTTATAGTCGTCTTCTCCTAGGACTATATTTCCTGGCGGAGACATACATCAGCTCTGTGTTGGATTGGTTAGCTAAACAAAATGTTTGCTGTGATGATTATTTATGTCAAGCGATTGTGCATGTTCGATTTTTCCAAGTTTTCGCATGCAAATATAACGCATTGGACCAATCAAAGCGTCGTTTGCTGGTAACATCACACTCAAAACATGAAATGTGACAGATTGTCTGATTGATACTGTCACAGAACTCTGTGTTAAAACGGACACAAACTATAAGGACGAGTATAAAGAAACGTAGCTTCATTATGACAACAGTCTTAATGAATATTTAACTACAGTCATCCTGAAGAATGTCCAGAAGCGGCATAAAGCTTTAATCCCTTTAATTGAAAAGCTTTAATGCAAAGGAAAGGTCTTTAACGACCTGGGACCATGTTACACACCTCTAATTCATTCATTTTTTTCAGTTAAGCCCTCAACCCCTGGTATTCCTCAAACTCTTTGTTTTAATAGTTTTATGGTGTTATGGTTTCAAAATTGATGACAATAATTGTTTGTCTAATGTTTTTTCACTAAAAAGTATATGGACCCGATGTATGTAAGAGTGTCAGTTTTTTTTTTTTTTTTTTTTGTTTGTTTCCTGGTATACAGGCAGCAGGTAATAGTTGTGTTTTCAACTTTGGTTGTTAGGTGGCGCTGTAGTATCACTGATATGATGAACAAACACTGAAACTAGCAAGAAGAAGCTGTTTCTGCTGTAACTATGCTGCTAGCTTACTGCTACAGAAAGACGCTGCAGCGCCGTGTCAGAGCTTCATGCAGAGCAGCATTGCTGTGATGCTCCGGCTTTGATGATGTGAACTATAAGTCATTATAAAAATATAATATGGCAAAAAATGTTTTTTTGTGGGTTTGTTATCATTCATAAAATGTTCTGAAAAGTTTAAAAGCAAAAATATTTCACTTTGTAGCTCAATTCATGTTGCATAAGTTATGGGTCTCTATGACTCAACGTATGTAGAATGTTTGGGAAACGACTCATGCATTTAAGGGTTAATGAATTTAACCCTTTACCTACGGTCATCCTGAAGAATGTCCAGAAGCAGCCATGATGAAGCTTAAAATTCCTTCAATTGAAAAGCTTTAATTATATCAAACAGGATGCTCCTTCTTCATATTTAGAGCCCCCCCCCCCNCACACACACACACACACACACCACGCCTTTGTCTTCATCACTTGTTGCTGACTCTACTTGTTTTGTTGTGCATTTTTTTGGTGTGAACCCATAAAAATATTTGCACAAAAATACACCATGTTTGCTGTGACTATATTTACAGCGACAAATTCACATCAGAAAAACTGGCACTTTCTATTATTTGCATCTATTATAGGCACTTTCTATTATTCTCTCAGTGTGTAACAGCCTTTACTACACAGGCTGGAATTTACTACAATTCCTAGCAAAGCCTTTGCTTTTACATGGAAGACTGAGGTAAATGTAATTTGTAATTGTCCTTTATATGGTTCCTAGTGACTGACAGACTATCACAAATCCAACATGTGAGATGTTTATATTGAGCTCACTTCAGGACTATAGTACCATCATGTTTTCTGTGGCTTTACCTCACTGTTAATTAAACTACAATCCTGGAGTTCTGTAGATTCTAAAAAATAATTGTGAAGCTCAAAGGACGAGGGAAAGACAACCCAAGGACCCTCCATCTGAATAAACATTGTCATTCTCAGTGAATTCACTCAGCAGAATTTCCTCCGCCAGAGTGAAATTCATCCATAATTCATAATGAGTTTTTCCTCTGATCCTGCATAATCAGCTTTCCAGACATATTTCATGGCAGTAATCAAACATCCAGACAGCTGGCAACACATTGCACATTCACAGGACACAAATCTCTTAACCTGTGCGTCTGTTTTCATGATCCACATATAGTCTGTATCATTAGTATGCATGCGGACAAAAAAAAAAAAAAAAAAAAAAAAAAAAAAAAAAAAAAAAAAAAAAAAAAAAAAAAAAAAAAAAA
>VXCM01002237.1:14922-84589 GCA_014773175.1 Lucifuga dentata | reverse complement strand
GATGATGTAAGCGATCAATACGATGACGCTCTCTGTAAACAGAAATGGAGGACATACTACATATATATCAGACACATTGATGTGCGTTTCTGTCAAATAGAGTCTTGGTGTGTGATAACAGCTGTGATTACATCAAAACTCCACCCGCTTCTCCTCCATGATCATGAAAATATGTGTCTCCATGGAAATACGTGTCCTGATGGGAAAGATAACGGTCTCACAACATATCAGATTTTTCTCTCAGCATGTTAAAGTTTATAACCTGCTGATCATACGTTTAAATAGTTCTTTCATCCATTGAAGCGTTTTGTTCACCTGCGTCTCAGAAATGTGTGTATAAGCAGCTGCTGCAGGTTAAAGCCGTGTAAATATAGATATCAGATATGAGCGAAAATGTAAATACGCTGAACAAAAAATCAAATATAGGCAGAAAATCGGAATTGAGCATCAAGATTTGTAGTGTAAATCCAGCCTAATTCCTGGGGTCATGAGAATCTGGGGATGTAAAGGTTCGCAGGCCAAAAATGGTTAAGGCGACCTTGTTTAATGTATCAGATTGTCTCTGTGATACTAAGGGAAACTGATTCAGAGAATTCGGTAAACACTGTCTACCATCTACCGCTGTTGCAGCTTTTAGAGGTCAGTAATAGACAGAGATAACTTAATGTCATGCTACGTGTACGGAGAGACCCACCTTGTTACCTCCATCGTGCATGGCCCAGCCGCTGCTCTTCACCCCCAGTGCAGCACGGGAGTTGGAGGCGTCCAGGCAGGTGACAGGGTGGNCCGCTGCTCTTCACCCCCAGTGCAGCACGGGAGTTGGAGGCGTCCAGGCAGGTGACAGGGTGGCCGTAGACCATGTGGAGTGTTCGTGGCTCCTCCTCCCGTGGGCCTAGAAGGTACACACCCTCCCCAGCTGCCAACACTGCCAGGGGACACTGCTGCTCCTGACCTGGAACCAGGACCATGATCTCCACCTGCCATACAGACGGAATAAGGGCACACAGAAAATAGGGACATAACATGATCCGTGCATCCAGAAAGTGTCCCTTCATGCACATTTCAGCATTTTTGCAGCGCTGAGAAAAGAAAGGGGTTGAACGCTGAATAAATAAGACAGCAACACATCAGAGCACATTTTATACATTTCTCACGACAAACTGACTTACAGTTTTGGGCAGCCAAGCCTGGCAGACTGTCCTCCAGTAGCCGCAGTCATCGGGCCGGTCTAACCGAACGTCTGGCCCAGCAGCGCAGCCCAGGACAGGAGTGTCAGGGCTCAGCGCCAAAGCCTGGATCCTCTCTTGGCTCTGGTAGTGGTGAATGGGCTCTCCACCCGTCTCTGTGCTCCACAGATCCACACAGGCTGTGAAACACAATCACAAAAGCTCCTAGTTTAAAGGACCATACCATCCATTTTGCATGTTTGAGCCTAATATATTAAATTTTCATACAGGTAAGATTACTGACAACCATTTCCCAAAGGATAAAACTGTATTTCAACTTTCCTAATATTTTGCAAAATCTCTTAATCTTTCAAAATCAAATATTTAAGTGATACACCCACCTTAAAAATTGATGGTTCACCTGCTAATAGTTATGCAGCCTTATGAAGTCACAGTCGCTTACATTTTTCGATAAACCCAGGTCTTCTTTTGGGACTATATTCCCTGGAGACATACATTCATTCTGCACTTTTTATTGTGCTTAAACACTAAAATTACGAAACTTAAAAAAAAAACCTGAATACACGTTTGCGATGATGGATTACCTATCCCAAGAACGTTTCAAGTATCAACAAGTTGATTTTAATAGCGTACCAGAATGAATTGAAACCAATGGCGGTCTGGAAGGTAGGAAAATTTTTTTTAACTCACCATTCCAGTAGTATGCTTTGGGAAATGATTATCAGTAACGTTACGTGTATGAAAATTGAATATATTAGGCTCAAACATGCAAAATGGGGATCTGGATTTGGTGCATGGAACTTCACAATAACCACGAGACTGTTTATTGCTGTCACTGCTTGTTTGTCCTGGTCTGTTGTGTTGTGGGCTTTTTAGCCTCTTTGGTGATTCACAGATTAAACCACTACGCTGGTTATTACTGTCACTACTCGTCTGTGTGTTTTTGTTTGTCTTTGTGTTGTTCAGGTGTTTAGCCCTCCTTCATAGAAATTGTTTGTTAGTTTTAAATAAAATGTGGTAGGTTGATCAAGGAGGGCCGATGAAGGTTACACACTCACACACATTCACCTATGCACGATATATTATCTGTCTGTTGCTAGATCAAATTGCATATATATAAAAAATGGTTATGCCAATCTTGGCATATACCACAACTATATATGCAGACAATCAATCAATAAATAAATAAATAACTCACCATTCCAGTAGTATGCTTTGGGAAATGATTGTCAGTAACACTACGTGTATGAAAATTGAATATATTAGGCTCAAACATGCAAAATGGACGGTATGGTCCTTTAACCAACTTCTCCACTGCCATTTATATTTATGTCATACATGCACACATACTCTTACCATCTTCATAAGCAGCAGCAGCTAGTGTAGCGTTGACCTGGATGTGACTGGCGTACGGTCTGGCTTCTGAATAAGCTGACAGCCTGTTGGTTTTCAGGTAAGAGGCTGTGGAGTCCCAGTGCAGCGTGTCCCACAGCCTCACATCACCAGACGTGTACCTGAGACACACACAAACACATGTGGTCATTAAAACCTGTATCTTCACAAAGTGCCACACGTCACCCCATCCACTCTGAGTCACTTCCCCTCTCACACACATTCTTCTCCTTTTCTCACTCTGACTCCTCTTAATGAAACAAAAATCTCCTTAGCATTTATTTCATCATGTTTCCATTACCTCTCTCACACGAGTGTTCCAGGATCACAGGGATGCTGATTCGGAACATTTCACTTGAGAGATGGTGAGCTACAGCAGGACTTGAAGTTTAACTCTCCTTACATTTTGGCATAACTTTGAGGACCTTATGCACTCCCCACTTCACACAAGCATTGTTTCTGTTTCTCAAACTGTAGACCAGGTTTACCATAATACCTGATGCTACTTGTTAAAAAGAAAATCTTTGTTTCTTTCATCAAAAGTTTTCTCTTTCCCTCTGATGCTTCCATTGGCCTTTCACTTGTTCCATCTGCCATTACAGGAAATTCAAAGCTAAACATTTGTATGAGCAGCATCTTTCTTCATCTTCTATCTCCACTCTAATTTATCCATAAAGACACGAGGACTTCTCTGTTCTTTAAGGTCAGAAATGAAAAAAAGAACTCAAATCCCTTATTTACGTAAAAGCAGCAGTACCACAGTGGAAAAATTCTCTAAAACAAGCCGTGCAGTCACATTTTGACTTCAGTAAAGTAAATGCATGTTGGCAGTGAAATGTACTCAAACATCCGCAGTAAAACTCTTCACTGTGAAGAAGGGTAAGGGTTTGGTCTGATGGTTCAATCAAAATATTTTGGCTCTAGTTTTGGGAAGTTCATGATTTCAGATCAGCTGATGAAATGGCAAGTACGAGGGTAGATTGATAAGTCTATCATCCTCTCACACATTTTTATATTTCCAGTAATGATATGTCCCATAACTTATGTGGCAGCAGTGTAATGATGTTAAAATACTTCATGTAGTGTTGTTTAAGTGTATCCAGCACCATTTCTTCTAATGTTCTTGTAGCATTTCTCCTCACCTCGTCCCATGTTTTCTCCCATGACTGATGAAGCACTCCAACAAGGAACCAGCCCAACAACAAAGATGGAGTCAATACGCCTTCAACTCCACGACAGTCTCAGCTGCACTCAACAGGCTTTTGTTTTCACCAGCCTCCTCTGCCTTTGCTCTTTGCTAAAGTCAATGAGCTCTCGCTGTTGGAGGCAACAAGCTGCCGGTATTACCACCTCCACAGATATCATCATGTCTGAGCAAGTATCCGCTTCACAGCAAGTGTGTGTGTGTGTGTGTGTGTGTGTGTGTGTGAGCGTGTGATGGAGTGACAAAGAGGGAGAGTGTGTATGTGTTTGGCACCACAGGGCTTGTCAGGAAGTTAACAATAAGAAGACACACTTTTACTTAATTAGTACATCACTTCAATGCCAAGTATCCACAGGATGAAGATGATGATGATGATGATAATGATGATGATGATGGTTCTCATTCAAGTAAATGGTCATATCTTTTGTACAGCAAACTTTGTGCAGATTACCGTGACCTTCATTCAAGGTCTGCCAACAATTCGTCTACACAGCCTCTTTACATGCAGGACTTTGAATCTACTCCAATTAAGGCAATAAACTGATTTTTTTCAAGCACAGTGTAAACACCATAATCAGATCAAAAATCAGCATAAAATGACATTGGTGGATTTTGAGTAACACACAGAGATTATGCAGTTACTACTTGTGAGATTATTACTCCAGTATGTTAACAAGTCATTGACTTACAACTGGAGTACGAAATCTTCACATACATTTACTCACCTGGCATATTTCTCATACCCTGATTAAGCAATGAGTCATACATATTCAGTGAATGATGGAATCCTATTAATTCTGTCCATGTATGCAGCTTGTTCTGCGTTTTCCCCTTAATCACAGTACACACACAGCGTACAAATAAATGTACTGACTATGTGAGTTATTGGCCAAATGAGACGATCTCTCCTGTTGACTCTAAAGTGCTAAATCTCTTTCCACCAGTTACTGATGCAAATCAATCAATCCTGATTGCACTTAACAGCTATTGATTCTTAAGCAATTTAACTGCCATCACTTGGCTGAATTCTGCATTAAGCAGCAATGATGGCAATCTGTTAATCTGTTAAATAGCTATGTTTTATGTGACAGGAGTTAACTGCATGACCACATAGGCTTCATTTCATTTCTACACTTTTTTCTGGCAGCATGTGTCCTACATCTGCAGACCTGAAAATACACAAACAGAAAGTCCTCTCCAGTGAGACTCAGCAGGACTATGGGGAGTCTAATCACGATGCTCCCTGGGGACCCTGCACATCTCCTCATGGACAATCTATCAAGATGCAAGACAAGTTTATTATCTCAGAACAGAAATGGTTCTGCATAATCTATCACTGTCTCATGCCTGTTGTTTCAGGTTTGGCATTTTACCTTTACCAAAGAGGCAATGGTTGCTGTTCCATTTGTTTGTCTGTCTACACAATTCATCCTTGTATGAAGTCTTAATATTACCAGACAGGTAGACAGGCATAGGTAATCTCCCAAAATCACAGCCACAGCACCCACTGAGCATAACTCTGCATCACTGTGTGTACTTTTGAAAAGTAAAGTGCATTGTAAGTGGCCACAAGGTGGTGCTATCCACCCCAAAAACTAATCACTTGTTCCTTGATCCACAGCCTCACCTTATACAAAATTTTACTGAATTCTGTTAAGTAGATTTGAATATCCTGCTTATCTTACATCAGCACGAACATTAACTCAATGGAGGCTGCAGTATTCTTTTCTTACTGAGGCCATTCTGACATGACATTGCATCAGAAGCACAGGTGTAATAACATAAATGATGGTTCCATTTCATCCAGGTGTGCAGTTCAATTCAGTGATTATATTTAACTTTATTAGTTACCCCTGTGTTTGACAATTGAAAATATCTGTCTATCAAAACTGATGTTAGTACACGTCACATGTCAGCAGTGACATGTTGGAGATCTTGAAACTCACCCAGCCAGGACAAAGTTGTCACAGGAGCTGACATCACACAGCACTTTTCCAAGTTCAAACTGCAGCTGGCTGATGGATCCCACTCGATTCTACGTAGAAAACATGGCTTTTATGAAAAAGCAATCCTTATTGCTGTGACATGATATAACTGGACACAAAGCAGGACACAAATTTGATTTCTTTGTCACCTGGCTGCAGAAGGGCTTGGCTCCCAACTTCCAAAGCATCCTCCTTTATTATTTTTTCCCTCATCTTTTCATCATTTCCCCTCAATTATCATCAGAAAAGAACTGGCAGAATTACCTGGCAGTGTGTTAAACCTAATTCAACAATGAATCACCGCATATGTTTTTCCTTTAATTGCTGATTGACTAATCCCCAGTCAATGATGTTTTTGACATTCAACATACCTGAAAATTTCAGCCTGCAGTGCAGCAGTGGTTGTCTGTCCTGTGTAATTTAATGCTGAATGAAGATTTATATATTGCTCCATTGTACCACTTAAAATCTAAGATATGGTTGCACCAGACATGTGGAGTGATGTAAAAAAAATCCAAGCTGTATGTTACACTATATGTTGCAGGTTCTGTTGCAGCTGTCCCAGAATAAACTTAGGTCACCATGTGTCCCATACATGAAGCTATACTACAAATATTTAACCTTTTTTTTCAATTTTTAACACAGTAAATCCTCAGTTAAAAACCATACAGTTTTAAATTTTGTTTTAAAAAAAATTATTTGTCATGTTTAAAACACACTTTGAAACTTTTACTTTTGTACAAATCTTTTCTTTGTTCTGATAAATTAAGTATTGAAACTAGATGTGAATTGACACTACATTCTTTCAGTGGGATCTATGCATTAGCAATAAAGGTATTACAGATTGATATACAGGCCAAACAGGACATCAAACTCTGCAACATCTCAAGCTCACCTTCCAGTTGGAGCGCACAGTTTTGGCTGAGTTTCTGCAGTCTCGCAGCGCGCTCTTCCAGCAGGGGGAGTCAGACACACTGGCATCTTGATAATAACCCTCCCTCATGCATATCTTGAACCACAGAACACTGTCCTCTGCAAGGACTTTCCATGCCCTGCTCACCTGGGAGGAGATGAGACAGTGTAACTGTGGACTGAGTCAACATAAATTACAAACTTGCATGACTTAATTTCTTTGCTGGCTGCCAAATGAGCTCCAAATGCAGGAGATTGAACCACATACAGTAAGTCTGCAGGGCACATCTAGGATTATAAAAGATGAAATTTCTAATTTGTATCAATCCAAGTCACTTGAGGTTAAAGCTGCCCTAAATAGGGTGCATGTTGGGGTGAACTGTAATTTTGGAATTATAATTCCTAGAAATCTATAATGTGATATCAGTAATTTACACAGCATGCTCATAATAATCCCTGTCAATCTGTGATCACCTTCATTAAATGATTTCAAATTAAGAAGAGTGATAACTGCCAAACACTTGCCAAATGTAATGGGATAGGCAATGAATTGTTCTTGAAATGAATAGAAGACATGCAGGTTAGATGAACTGGAAATTCTAAATTGACTGTAGGTGTGAATGGGTTTGTCTGCCTCTATGTGTCAGCCCTGCGACAGACTGGCAACCTGTCCAGAGTGTACCCTGCCTGTCGCTCGATGACTGCTGGGATAGACTTCAGCCTCCGGTGACCCTTAACAGGACAAATGGGTATAGAAAATGGATGGATGGAGGCCAATTTTAAAAATGCATGAGTAACAAACATAACGTTAGCATCAGCTTATTTTATGCTTCTCAGTTGAATTTCGAGAAAAAAATACTGTATTTTGATATACAGCTTCCCCCCCCCCCCNCCCCCCCCCCCCAATCACATACTGTGATAGAGTTTGTCCATATCGCTTATCACTGGATAGGATGAATCTATGGTATTTCATTTTGCATAAAAGAATGCGCTTCTTTGATGCTAAATGTTTGTTTTGTTTTTTTTCTTATACATAAAGGTCTAGCCTAGAGCAGCTTGGAACAACTTACTGACAGCTGCTTACCTGAGCACATCGGCCTAGTTCAGTACAGTTGAGATATTGAAATATCTTCGAGGCTAACTCATACGGCAACTCAATGTCAAAGAAGGGAATGTCATTGACATCATTCTGTGAAAGAAAGAATAACAGTTCATATTATTCAGGCTGGGTATCAAACCTCAACACGTTCTGACTAGCAATCGAACTGTCTGTGGCAGCAATTAAAAAATGGCAAGTAATAAAAGCTTCTCAGATTTTTAGTCGTTTATTCACTCAGGTGTGTCCTCCATTTAAATAATAGGTAGGCTTGTTAATTTTATACTTCTTAGGTAGTTAAAGCTTAAGACACATCCTTTGTATGCAAATACTTAATAAAATATTCTGATCATCATCGTCCTCATTCTGCTCATACCAGATCCTGAATGAGTTGATCCACCAGGCCTTTACTGGTCTTTTTCCGTGTCTGGTGCTGCAGAGAGACACTACACACATTAGTCGTCACGTTATGATACTGCCTCTTCCTCCTCGCCCTCTCCTCCTGTATCCTGTCCAGCAGAGGACTTGTCCTTCCGTCCAGCAAACTACTTGCAATGGCCACATACTCAGGCTGCTTCTCGGACTCTTTTCCAGCTTTCCCCTCTTCACACCCTTCATCTTCAATGCAACCGCCTTCTTCTGGTGATTTTAAAGAATTGCAGGCTTCCTTCTGCTCTCCGATGTTGGGATTCCGACACAAATCTTTAAAATATCGATTTTTCGAGCTTCTCTCTTTCTCTGCTTGCTGTCCAGGAACAGACCCTGAAGAGAAAGGACCACCACCAAGTCGCTGCTCCTTTTTCTTACTTGTTAATTCATGTTTCCAACGTTCTCTGAACGCCGCAAGTTCATCCTCTGCCATACTTGTCACATCACTGATAGATTAAATACGACTATTTGTCTGAAAACTGTCTTGTGGAGGTTAGTTAATAATATATGGCAATTAACAATGACAGACAGCGCAGTACCGAAGCCAAACACACGTCCTTCTGTGTAAACAGTCCGAGTAGGGACACGGCGCTGTTGGACAAGCGTTCCGCGAGTATTTAATTCCGCTGGTTTTATTACAGAAAGTGTATCATTTGATTATTTGTGCACAGCTAATCTCAATCTGACAACTGTTCTGAATATAAATTAATTTGTTTAACGCCGTATATATGTGGGTTTGGTTGTAAATTTAAGTAATATCAAATGCTTCTTATACAAAAGAACGTCATATCCCACCTCCGCCTGTAACAAAAGACTCTCCAGACCAAACCAGACAAGAGTTTTAAGAGTTAACCACTGCATCTCTCTTTTGGGAAAAGATGATGTAAACCCCATACCATGTGACACTGTAATGAATAATAAAGTAGAGGGAGAGAGAACGAGAGGGGGGGAGAGAGTAACGGAAAAGCAAACACAGGGAAGAAAAGAAGGGTCATAAAAGGAGGAGACAAGAACAAGCCGCTGGTTGTTTGGGGACCGAAGATGTGCTGGCTGCCGTTAGACCAGCCTTTGCTTCTGCCCGGTGATGATTCCGTTTGTGCGCGGAGACCCTCGCCTTGCTCGGTCGCCCAGCTCCTCGCGTCGAGGCTGCGGAGGATCGGGGACCAGCTGGAGAAAAGCTGGACGGAGGAGAACTACCGCTGCAGGGACGGAGAAGAGGAGAAAAACGGGAACAAATACTTCCAGAGCTTTGTACGCACCGCCATACGCCTCACCGTGCTCGTGCTGTTCGTTACGAGGCGGCACCTGTAGGGCGCGAGGCAGCAATACCAGCAACAGGTGGGCTATAAAGCAGTGTCACCTCACCTGTGTGCGTGTGTGTGCTTGTGCGTGCGCGCGTGCACAAACGCGTGAGTAGTCAATTAAAATAGAGGTTACGACCTCCAGCGGGTTCTTTTTTTAAGAGAATTAACCTAAATATGAAAGAAAACACGATGTATTTTAAGGAATTATGTTATCGTTGTCATAAAAACTAAAAAAAACAAAAAAACAAAAAAAAAACAAAAAAAAAAAAAAAANAAAAAAAAAAAAAAACAGCAAAACATCACCAGTAACAACATTTTGAATCTCAGTGTAAACCTTGGACAGAACACAAACTTGGGTAATTTGACCCAAGTTTTTGATCTGGCATTTTAACCCAGAAAGCTGTTATTTTTAAATTTAAAGTGAAGCTTAAGCGTAACTTTAGATTTTCATTTCACTTAATGCTCTTCTGTGGATTGTACAAGTAATGCCAAAACATATTGGAAGAATTACAGAATAGTTGAATATATTGTGTATATAGGCTCAATAAAATAAATACTGCATTAAGTTTGAACTATGTAGGTTCCCTATAAATGGGCTTTTAAGTCCCACATTTATATGCTTTTATACAGTTTACACTCTTAAAATCCATATACAGCTTTGTGAGGACGACTTACATGCAATTACAATTTAGTTTTCCCCACAAACCTCATCATACTACAGTTTGATAATACTGTACTTCTCTCTCTTATACTTTAAATTTTAACCAAAAAATGGTTCACATTTATTGAGCAAATTTTAGCTTGTGTACCTGTGATTATAAGAGTGTGTGAGGTGGGTGCTAAATCTAAATAACCAAGCACACTATTTTGTTTACGTTAAGGCTGGTGGAGCTTATTAGATATTGCATAACTGCTGCTGTGAGTTTTAAATAAGGTCATTTTGTGAATTATTCATGTAAAGTAATTGCATATATTTATATCTTGTGTAGATGGTGCCTTTAGGACCATGTATGAGGAAAGAAAGAGGCTCACATCATTTGCACTAAAAACAAAGGAGAGTCGAAGGATGATCCAAGAAAGGTGCTGAAAGACCGACAGAAGACAAGGAGGCTGGGGGATTAAAATGGGTTTCAGGAACAAACTCTGTTTTCTGACTGAATCTGTATGTCATAAAGGCTCATTTAGGGCAGCTATGGATGCATCATGAGTTTGATTTAAAAAAAAAAAAAAAAAAANTAAAAAAAAAAAAAAAAAAAAGCCGACACACTGAAGTTAAAGCAGCCCTGCAGTTAATTTGCACATCCTGCCCCCTGCGTGACAGTCTGACTCTGTCATCCCAGCTAGCAAACGGTGATGTAATCCTCCCCTGGTACAACTGAGGGAAAAGCTTATAGGACTCATTTGAATTTTCACCTCCCATGATATGAGCGCATCAATACAAGTCTTGAAACTGGTTAGATCTTAAGCTATATGTAAGCTACAGTCTGTCCAGCATTCTTTGGAAATGCACTGACGTGCCCAATAGGAAATATGTTTTGGGGCTTACTGCACTGTACTTTTTAAATATATAAGCTATACTGCAAACATGTATATAATGGGATGTTTGTTTTTATAGATGTTTTCTACAGTGTTTAGCTGAAGTTTACATATTCCTCTTTGCTTTAGCGTTATCTTTTGGGGGTAAGTGGCACTACCATAAACAAGATACAAGACGTATGCATAGGAAGCTATGCTGTTATGCTGTCTGTGATTTCTGAAAATAAGCTGTTTTTCCTGATATTTAGAAGTGTAATGTGAGCAGAATTAACAAACTGTCTTTTATAAAGTGTTGTGCTGTTTATACTTTTTAAATATTTCATATGGATTTTGATTAGTCAGAATAAAGCTTTTCTGGATAAACTGTCTGCATCTTTTATTACGGTTAGACAAGAGACATGTTTGATAAAGTGTGCTAAAGTGCTTTAATTCACTGAAAATTTTGGTCTGCATGCAAACAAGTGGCATTTTTTCCTAATGAAAACTAATCATAAAAACAAGTATCAATAGTCAGAGGAAATCATATAAAATATATAACATTGCACAATGGAGAATAATCAGATATGAGCTGCTGCTGTCAATAAAAATCCAAACACATAATCAAACTATACTGACTTCAACATATCTGCACCACACACACTGTCTACATGAACAAGATCTAATATTATGTGCACTGATATGCACTGCACTACAGAGATTCAATTATCCAAGTTATTTATACCTTAAGGAAGTGTTAATGTTTGTGAGACCTGTCATCTTTACTCCACTGATTAATTTATTTTCAAAAAAATTTAAAAAATAAAAATTAAATACAAAAATCTATGTTAAATTAAAAAAACTAATCACAATGCTATGTAGACATTACTAATTTTTACCCTTGTGCCTGAAAAGCGTATTCTGAGTATTTAGATTCTAAAATAAATTCTTTCACCCAGTGTGTAGTGAGAGTAAAAAAGTGAATAACAGAGGCTAAGTCTACATGTACACAATAATGGTACTATTTCCACGAGGATATTAATACCATTAAGAAATCCATTTGTTCAATTGACAACAATCCAATATTTATTTGATTCTATTAAGTAACTTCTTGCCCTTAACTTGGTTCATGTGTGATGTGGCTAAGTCAAAAATTATTGAGTACATTTACTCAAGTACATTAAGCACAATTTTGAACTCCTTAAAATTACTGTTTTCATTTTAGGATACCTTTGTACTTTTCTTCCACTACACTGCAGAGGGAGCTTTTACACTACTACATTTATCTGACGTATACGCATTTATCTGTAGATACTTGTTACTTTGCAGGTTCAGAGTTTACATTCAATGTTAGATAAATATGGCTGTTATTTAAAACGCTTGTCAGGAATGATTCTTTTCTTTTTTTTTTTTTTTTTNTTTTTTTTTTTTTTTTTTACCTTTAATTCTTTCTTGAATTCCTACTTTCCAGCATGGTTTCCTTCCTTCTATACTTAACTCTTTCTTTAACTTCTCTGAAAAGATGAAAAACCTCAAAACCCATCAGCTATTCCAAACTCAACTCATATTCACAATGAGTACATTTATCTTGAATACCTCAGCATAGTTTACTGATGATATTTGTTTTCTTATACTTAAGTAAAAATCTGAATACCTGTAATGGAGGATTTTTCAAATATTACTGCTTTTATTCACGTACAGGACCTTCATACTTTTTCCACCGCTGACATTACCATCTCAACATAATGTGAAAGTAATTAAGAAATATCCATGTTCTGTTCATTAAACGTTTATAATGTGAAATAAAGTATGCTTTTGCAATTATACTAATCTTGACTTTAAGCATTACCACAGTAACATAAACGGAGAATGGTGTTTACACACAAAGCCTTGTATAATTTGCAGTACCGCATTTTTCTTGGTGCACAGAAATGTCTGAAGAACTCAGTAGATCTGGAAATGAGCAGAGGTGGTGCCGTCCTTCCAGCATCGCAAGGTTTCGACGACAGTAGAACGACACAGCGGGCACGTTCTTTCCCGGTCAAACCACAGACACAGGCACTCTTCACAGAACACGTGCTACAGCAAAAAAAACACACAGCATGCATTTCAATCAAAGACTACCATCAAAGATCCAATCAAAGATCAATTATCATTACTAAGAGGAATAGTAGGCAAATGTAGACAAAAAGTTAATAGTTTTTCTGCATTTCTCCTAAAATTTTTCATGAAAACGATGAATGCATAATTTAGATTATGTCACAGCAGCAGAAAATGCTAATTTTTGATTGGCTGGTAGTGTTAAAATAAATTTGTTACATATAACAAGGAGGAAGGAGAAGATGTACACGAAGGATGCAAATCTGTGAGTCTTCGAAAGGATAAAGGTCACTTACTTTTACAGTATATTAAGAGACAAAAAATAGTTAGAAAACTGGGATGGATCGATATGTACATAAGATAGATAGAGAAGAGATGCATACTTAACTGTTTAATGATTGTTTAAGTTACATAATACCACCTACCTTGTCTATTTTGCATATTTTATATTTATGTCTGTTTGACTTATTTGTTTTCTTATGTATTTATGTGGATTAATGAACGCCAGGAAGACCTGCAACTGCATTTGTCGAAGTGAATAGGGATCCAATAAATAATAAACAATAAACAAAAGCAATGTACAAACAAAGTTTTTAGGGTGCAGTGGAATTTTCCACAGCTAAAACACAGCATCAGTAATTTTCCACCACAGGCAGTTAAAATCTTACAAGTACGCACTCAAACATGGTTTCAGTCAACAGTTTAATCACCATTTTAAATCAGTGAGCAAGGGGCATATTAATCTTCATGTAACCATAGTGACATGGTGTTTTACCTGTTAATTCACTGGTAAAAATAACCTAATGTAAGGTTAAACTGACTACAAAAATGGATAAATAAAAAATTGATGATTATTTGAATGCAGCTTACTTTTTGTGTGGCAAACTACGGTAGAAACGTACCATAATACATCTGATATATCATATGGATATCAAAATCAATGGAGAAACCAGTACAAGGTGCATTTCTCTGTCTTCATCTTTTCCAATATTTTGTATACTTGGATGCCAAATCTTGCATTATTTATTAATTTACTTTGTCAAATTTCCTCCAAAAATGTTGGGCTATTACCCAGTCCTTACCTGACAGAGAAGAGCTATGGGGTCTCTGAAATCACCTTGACAAATAGCGCAGACGTCGCCCGCCTCACTGCACTGCTGACTGCTTGCTCTCACACCATAACTCTGAACGGGACAAAAACAATAAAGAGTGGAAACAACAGGTTCTCATTCAAAACTGTGTGCGCTAAATAATAAATTAGAGCAGAGTATCTGTGCATTTGCTGAATAAAACAGTGACATTTAAGGTGAAGTGTCATCGTGTCTGACCTGAGAGCTGCAGAACATGACCGATGCCTTGCGTATGGCAGCGACGCGCCCGCAGATATCGAAGGACTGCAATAAATGAAGACCGAACACAAAGTCAGGTTTTTTTTGAATAACTACAAATATAACTGCATCTGACTCGCCTGTGATGCCTACTGATACTGTAAATCATCATACTATGACCGTGGAAATATTTTATAAAGCTGTGCTAGACACTTTCATGGAAAAAACTATAAATCTCATACCGTAAAGTTGGGCTATAATAGAGCAGAGCATCTCAGTCCCTCCAAGTAAGACCCTTTAAATTTGCCCTGTTTGCCCAAATAAATGTTCTGCTGTCATGTAAAAGTACAGAGTAATGTGATTACTTTCTTCACTGAGGTTAAGCATTCCTCTGTGTAACATAATTCACTATGGCGCTCATTTATACCTACCACATGCACAGCTAAACTGCTTAACACCTAAGAAGTGTTATTGTTTGCAGTTATTGCGCAATGTCTGTTGCCATTAAGGGTGTGAATGTGTTGATGAAGTGTAAATTAGACTTGGACGTGTGAATGTTCTGGATATTGTTAACAACTACAGTACTGTTTGTTTTGTTTATATGTAAGTTTTATAGCGTCTGTAAGAGTGTCCGTGACAAATATCTCTAACCTTTGTTCTTCTGCTTCCCTGTGTGACACAACAGCATCTCAAAAGTGAATCAGCAAATGATGCACATTTACCACTGACACATCAACAAGTGTGATGCTGGAAAACATCGGAATGCTGCACCTACAGTATGTCTACACCCAGGAAATAGTCTGCATCTATTTCATCATTCATCTAATTTTAAACAAGATCACAATTAAAAAAAATCATCATCCAATGAATCACAGGACTAATAATACATGCATGGACTATAAATGTTCAGACAGTTTACAGAACACATGATGATGACCGCTGCACCGTGTAAATACTCCACCATCAATGCATCATTACTCATCTCACTAAACCTTGCAGATTATCTGATCCAATTCCCCTTTTGGTTTCACTACTTCACCTTCCCATTCAATATGATACTAATGAATTGACTCATGCTCTGAGAAGAGTTTCTCTGAAATATTTTCAAGTTCTGCTATCTAAATATTTTGAGACTACATTTGCTTTGAGGTCGAATTGTGGCTTCCCAACTCATTTAGCCTTTACTGTCCACAGCTCCATGAGCCTGCTTTGATTTGATTTCTCATGTCACTATCAATGTTCATTTGACCACATTGTGTTTAAAATTCAGTCCAAAACTTTCTTTGACTCCAGTGTGGGGAATTTATTACCTTAATCACAGCTGAATGAAAGTTTCAATGTGCATTTAAACATATTAACTGTTTTTTTGAGTTCCAACACTTACATACTGTGGCGTGTAATAAACACTGCAGTGTCTTTGTGTAGCACAAGTCAGATTAGGCCCTTTTAGGCACTTTAAGCAATGCTTTTTATTTTTTTACTGATTGCCAAATATAAACTAGTGATCCCAGTTAATTGTTTTGGTATCATACAGTACATTGACCTTAAGGAATTTTACCTTGCAGAGGCTGTAGATGATGATGAGTGAGGCTCCCAGGAAGTAGCTGTTAGAAGAGTCTTCCTCCATGATGTATTTGTACCACAGCTGGATAGGCACCAAGGCTCGAAACAGCTGGCTCAGCTCCTCGATCATCAGGTAGAATTTACCCTAGACAAACACACAGTTATAAACTACATTAATTGAAATTTTCTCATAAGCTGCTAAAGCGGATGCCTCTCTGCAGATGGAAGGCACTGGGAGATTTATAATGCTATTTTTTTTTTCCTGGAGGAAACAATGAAAGTAAAGGAACCTCAGCAGACTTACTCCAAGTTTGAACTCATAAATTGCGCTAAAATGTATTCACTGTACTGTGTATTCTTTGATCCAATCACAAACTGTCCAAAAAGCAGAAGGTGCTCAACAGCTCCTGGGCACTCTTCTATCTAGTCAAGAGCAGTGCAGTATTAAAAGCTTAAAACAGCATGCCTCCAGCCAAAACATGGCCACTGTCCAGAGCGCCGCACTTTCACAGCGGTACAGGCAATTTCCACACACTGCAAGGGAAACTGGCAGCATCTCTTTCCACCTGCTACCCAGCGCCCACATTGAGCCCAGCCCTGCGGGGGCTTACGAGCTTCCTGTAAAGGACCACCTCTCTGCTGCCTAATCACAGAGGAGAAATAAACTTCTGAAAAAGTCCCCATTGCCAGAAATTGTGTAAAGTGTCTTGGGGAATGGTTGAAAACGGACATGCCCAAATTGATGGCAAACTTGATTCCCCGATGGCCCCTGTGGCATCCCAGCTTGAATGACTTCCTGCATGTTAGCTGACAAAGACTGATGACTCTGGGTTAAAAAAAAACACAAGCAGCCAGGTTGGTCAGGGAGGAAGACCTCTGCTAGCGGCTAATTCATCTTCCTTATTGTCCCCTCAGCCTTGTATCCCACAGTGCCCATCACGCCCACACAAAAACTGTCAAATCTAAGCTTTGGATACAAGCCAGAGTTTGAGGAAGCTCTACTGCAGGCTCCATTTAAGCAGCTTCCTGCTTATTTGCTTTCATTAGTTTTATATCTTTATCCCCTCCTTCACCATCACATATAGAAACTGCCATATGCATAGTTTTACATGTAAATCTCCAACATTTTTATTAATGTTACTAATTTATTTATGTTTGGAGGTTGGATGGGGGATATGATTGATTTTAAGTGGTTATGGATGCAATGTTGAGTTGCACTACCCAGCAAAGACTTGTCAACCAAATCATGTGACCAGTGCTGTGACTTTTCCTTGGACTTTTGAGTTTCAGTTGGCAACCATCTTTCTTAATCTGTTTAGCCATTTGGGCTATCAAGGAGAACTACCCATTCCCTCTCCTATTTAGTCCAAATAAACCATTACTTCACTTGATTCATTATTTTACACGCAAGTCCTGCCTCTGTTGAACTGAGTAGCTGCAGAAAGAAATCCTGCTCAAGGTGGATAAAATGTTTCCAAACCCAGCCAAATACATACCACAGAAACTGTTAAGGAAACCAAATAACAGTTGAACGATTTATCAATATAACATGTAGTTGGTGATATGATGCAAGATGTTGTCTGGGAAATAGCAATGTCATGATATGGCTTAAATTTGTATTTTTTTGTATCAAAGATACATTACAGTTAAGTGGCACAATTCTATTAATCTATTCAACAAAAATAAATAAATAAATGCAGAAATATCTTCTAAAGGCATCAATAAATTAACCCCTAAAGTATTATAATATAATTTGATGTTTAGAAACATCCAGGTATGTGGTCTAAACTACTGTGATATCTCATTCCATCAATTTAGTCCAAACCTAGACCAAACTTAGGATCTACTTCATGGGCAAAAGCAACACACTCACCTTGACTTGTGCATCAAGTCAAGGTGAGCACAAACTTACTTATGCAACACAAAATAGCAAATCACAACAGCTTACTAAGCTGCAAAACAAACCTGTGCTGGACCTGCGGTAGGCTTCCATGATATCGCTTATGTAGACTCACAGTAATTATGTTTGATCATTAGTGTATCCGCGGTTGGGTGCAGTAATTAAGTGGTAAGTTCATGTGACATCATGGAGTTCAGCAGAGACATGACTGCTTGGCCCTTTATGTCACATGAAGTCAGAGGAGACAGAAATAGTACAGTATGGGAATCCCTATACGTGTCCCAAAAGGCTCAGAAATTCTGTGTAGACTGTGTGTGTGTGTGTTTAGGGTACAGGTAATGGTCCAGCTCCAGGGAGGGATGACCTCACCCCTGCAACCCCCTTGAGGCCAAATGAGCTCAGTTTGCTGGCTGCCATGCTTCTGATAGGCCTGTAGGTCTGTTTATCAGTGGAAAATTTAATCCTCATACTTTGTGACACAGCCCCTCCCCCTTCCCCCCAACACACAAATGCGCACCACGACTATGAGCTGCACCTGTATGGAAATAGAAATGTGTGTGTGTGTGTGTGTGTGTGTGTGTCTATGTGTTTGTAGTCATATTCTACTCCCTCAGGCCATGCCAACCACGCACGCAGACACCCACATGCCCCAGCTCACCTAAGGAGGATCATTTATAACCTTATGAATACAAAACAGCTTCACACTGTGACCCTTCAGCACTTTCTTCACTCAGCAAAGTATTTCATCAGACTTCTCACACATTTTTCTTTTTCCATATTCTCGTAACTCAAACTTGCTTTAAGCGATAAAGCATGATTAAATCAGTTTGTCAAAAACTTTAACTCCATTTGCACTTTAAGTCCTTTTTTTTTTTTTTTTTTTTTTTTTACAGCGAGAAAACATTTTAAAGGTGATGTTATCAAGAGTGTGTAAGTGCATTGTTCATCCTGAAAGCAAATGAGAAGCACAACTTCGACTTATTTGGCCAAATCACAATGCAACACAACCATCTTAGAAAAAAAATGTCATGAATTGGACAGGACACCAGTAACACATTTACAATACGATGAAATCCAATACAACAACCCTGAAACGAATGCTAAGTTTGTAAATCTTTTGTCATTGTTTTCTCTGCTAACCAAAATTGCCTACCGTTCAGATGTTTTAAACAAATTTTAATAAAAATCCTAACATAACAGAGGGACAAACCATTACTGAAGAACTAAGTCCAAGAGAACTGCTATCAGTAATCAGATGCATGTATGAGACAAGCGTGTCTATGATGTCATGCTTATTATTGATATTTTCTGCAGCTGCTTCATAGTAAACATCTTTGAGCAAAGAGAATGTTTTTTGTTTTTTCAATTTACCAGTGAAGTCCCTGCAGGAAGTGTTGAGTTAGTCACTTGGAGTTATCTTTACTGAGGTTAGTCATGTTTTAACAGGAAATAAAAACTACTCATTACTGTAGACTTCAAAATCACCAATCGGCATAGTGACAAGAAAAAGTTTTGCTAGAATTACCTGGATTTCTGTAGTAATTACTCATCAAATGTGGTCTGATCTCCATCTACGTCAGAATAATAGACAAAACACAATCTGACTGAACTACTGACACAACTCGTGCCATTATGACTGTAAGCTGAAATCACTCAATGTAACGTTCATACATTATTAAATTGTAAACTCAAAGTTCCCCATGAAAAAGGTGGCATAGCAAGGCTCCGGCAGGCGAATGTGGATTTCTTACCCTGGATTTGAAGGCCAGGAGAATCTTGGGCAGGAAGAGGACAAAGCACTTTAAGCCGATGGTGAAGTATTTGAGGACAAAGTCAGTGATACCCACAGCCCAGATCATGTCAAAGAAATCCAAGCTGTTGATGTTGGGCCTGGCAAATATGAGGCTAGAAAAGGCAAAACAATGTTGTGGGCACATTATTATTCAGTGCAAGAGTTTTCATTGGGGACAAGTAGATGGAGAAGAAACAACAAAGCAAATGTTAAGCATAAATGTAGGAGATAACGTCGAGTTCTGATAGCGGGTTCTGTTATGGATCAAGTTGCAAGTTGGTAAAATTCATTTATTAAATTTCTAGTTGATCAGATCTCTCATCATGGCTTTCATGTCTTCTCTTCTTCCTTAGTGAGCAAAGGAAAATGTGCAAATAACCCAAGGAGCTAAATAGTAATTATGTGTCAGAAAAGAATAATACAAAGATAAACATAAAAATGACTTCTATCCTGTGTAACTGGTATCATTTATTACGAAAATTCTTACTTAACACTGGATTAAATGAAGCTAAAGCCGAGTAGTTAGGATACACTGTGGGAAGCAAATAATAACATAACATAACGTAACATAACAACATACTCACAGGACAAGACCATACAAGAACAGCAACATTCCTAAAGGAAACGGAAATAAATATAAAGTGGCTTACGTGACACAAAATGAATGGGGAAAAACTTAGAATTAAAGTAAAATCAACACAAAAGGATGGCAGGCAAAGAAACAAACCACGACTGTACAAACAGGTGCATGAAACTTACCTGTTGTGCAGCTCCTCGTGACTGAACGTGTAGTAGATATACACGATGTTCCCTGTGAGGAACATGATGATCCACAGAGCAACAAACACAGAGCGTTCCTCCTGGTGACATAAAAGACCCACAGTACTGTCACACGAGTGAATATTAATCAATTATTTCATGTTTAAAGGACCATACCAGCGATTGTGCATATTTGAGCCCAATATGTACAGTATAATCCGCATACACGTTATGTTACTGACCACCATTTCTCAAAATATGCTACTTTAGCAGTAAATTTCAGATGTTTTTTCCTACTTTCCAGACCGTCATTGGTTTCTGTTGGTTTCAGTTCATTCCAGTATGCTATTAAAATCAAGTTTTAGAGATTTGAAACATGTCTGAGATAAATAATCAATCACATCAAACAAGATGTCTATTAGGTTTTATTTCTCAAATAAATTTATATAACTGATCCAACATGGTGCTGGACAGTGACAGTGTGTGTCTCCCCCAGGAAATATAGTGCCAGAAGAAGACGGCTTTTACAGAGAAATTAAAATGACCGTGCCTTCTACAAGAAGTGTTAGAAAGCGAAACATTTAATTTTAAGATGGGTGTATCAACTAAACATTTGATTTTAAAAGATCTGAAAAAAAAAAACTGCAAGAAAACTAAAATACAGTTTTATATTTAGGAAACTAGTTGTCAGTAATGTAACAGATATATTGGGCTCAAACATGCACGATCGCTGGTATGGTCCTTTAAAGCTACAATCTGCAACTTTTTCATTAAAACAAATAATAAATAAAAGGATTATTTTGTAAATTGTTGATTTGTAAGTTTGTGTGCACAATTTTATATCTGTTAGGGATGATTTAGAGTGTTTAACTTCAACAACATAGAAAAATCAGAGTTATTGCTGCGTGTCTCTGCTTCCTCATTGCATGTGGTGACCTCACACTCAGGCTCGATGCTCTTTCAAGACAGACAGCTCATTAGTCTGAGTGACAAGCATGTGAAGCCAGAAACTGACCAAGTGTGGGGGAGAAGGGCAGGACTTAGACAAACTTGCATTACATTACTATTTATGAAACATGGCAACTGCTCTCACCCAGAGCTGCTCACTATTCAAAATTAACAATAAAAGATCAAGTGAGGAGAAATATACTGTGTCAAAGTGAAAAGTTGCACATTGTAGCTGCAAGTAATGTGGTTCACAAGTGTCTGAAACAGAAAATTAAATGCTAAGAGGACTGTTTGAAAAGTCACCAATTTATGCGTGCATTATCAATATCAAGAAATACCTGATTATTAAAGCAATATTGGCATCAATGTAATTTTTAATGCAGATATTTTCTGTTTCTGTGGTGACCTTGGTGTTGCAAAAATTAAAAAACATTCAATCAGTCAATTGCTAAAATATTTAGAGCTTGCAATTTTGCCCATATCTCCACAGTACATAAAGAATCTGCAAAGAATGTTTGATTTTTTTTTTTTTTTTTTTTGTAATTATCTCAAACCTGTATAAAATAATCCAACCATTTCAGAACTTTTTTTGCAGACATGTTGTTGCACGTAGGAATTTATTTCCTCCCAAGGTTCCTTTCAGACAGAGCTTACTCCGTGTCTATGTATTATCCCAACAAGGTCGACTAAACAATCAGAGTTTTTTAACCAATATTTCTCACAAAAACACAAAATATACAATCTGCATTGCATTTGTTCTGAAAAAGTAGCCGCAGATTCAGGAGATTCTGGCAGCAATGATCACAAAAATATGCCAATCAGTTGAAACTGATATCTGACTGTAGAATTTGAATTTGTGATTGTTCTACAATTATCCCAATTAATATAACTGTCAAATCAACAAAATAGTCTACTTATTGTGGTCTTTAAAAAAAAAAAAATTAAATAATTTAAGATATGCATGTACGAAATGTTAAACTATTACACACCTGCATTTGTACAATGACTAAAAATATCAGCTAATGACTAATATCTGAGAAAATATGACATGTTGATACTATAGCAGTAAATATGTTCATTTACCCGTAATGACACTTGGTGCTTAAATGTAGAATTGGCAAAGGCAAATGTGCTCGCCATCCCCACACACACCGCGATTCCTGTCAGAGAGAGAACAGCATCAGCATTAAAGGACCATACCGGCGATCATGCATGTTTGAGCCCAATATATACCACCTGTATACATTACATTACTGACAACCAAATTTCAAAACATAAAACTGTATTTTAGTTAGGGCTGGGCAATAAATTGATTTAATCAATTTTACGTTTTGGCACAATGTGTAAAATGGCTGAATTGCCAAATCAAGATTTTTTTTTTTTTTTAAACATATTATCTAACTTATTTCTGGGAAATGCGCCAGCAGGTCGCTCCCTGTCAAACAAGCTCGTTCATCATGTTCGTTGATACCACGCCCGTGAAGCTTTCAGCAGGTCAGATATGCTGTCAAGATGCCAACAAACATTTGCACTGAAGATGAGCTCGTTTTTCAGAAAGGAAATGTCGAAGTCACTGATACTGATACACAGTGATTTGGAAGTGGTTTGGTTTTGTGCTTCACGGCATTGAGCAAATCAACATGGTATGTAAAGTTTGTAGGAGCTGCAGCTACTAAAAGTAGCCGCATTTCAAATGTATTTCCTGGGACAAAATGGACAGCTGAGTGGCAGCAATGCGGCACTGCGAGATGCAGATGCAGTCGCAAAGCGTCAGCGAAAAAGCAAATGACGTTAGCTACATCATTTTCCAGTGTCATGGCATTTGATAAGAGGATCTTTAGTATGGCAGGAATATTGTAACATGCCAGAGCCTCAAGCCAGAGGTAGCAGACAGGCTCATGTTCCTCACAAGGAACCTGTACATTGCTGTAAACCTCTTTTTATTTTGCAAGTTTTTTTTTTTTTTTTTTNTTTTTTTTTTTTTTTTTTAGAAAGCTCTACAATTTTATTTAAACGTGTCATTATTTATCTTTATTATTTTAATAAAGGAAATACTTATTTGAATTATGTTTTTTTTTGTTCATTTAGAGAAAAACGAGAAAAATCAAGATCATTTTCAAGAAATCGAACTGTCCATAAGTGTGAAAAACTCGAGATTTTATTTTTAGGCCATATCACCCAGGCCTAATTTTAGTTTTCTTGTTATTTTTTCAAATCCAAACAGAAGAAGGCAAAGCCATGTTAATTTCTCTGAACAGCCGTCTTTTCTTGGGACTTGGTTCAATAAAGTTATTTTGACAAAAAAACCCCTAATAGACACGTTGTTTGCTGCAATGGATTACATACAGGTATCACAAGAGCGTTTCAAGTCTCTACAAGTTGATTTTAATTGTGTATTGGAATGAACAGAAACCAGTGGCAGTCTGGAAGGTAGGAAGAACAAAATCTGAAATTTACCACTAAAGTAGTATATTTTGGGAAATGGCTGTCAGTAATTAACGTGTATTCAGATTGTGTATATTAGGCTCAAACATGCACATTTGCTGGCATGGTTCTTTAAAGCAGAATCTATGACACTAATGATGCTTTTTGTGTGTGCTACATTACTGAGCACTATTTGCACTGTAACTACTGGTTTTACCTAACTTATGCTGAAAGCAGACTTTAGCCAGCAGGATGAGGATGAAGGGGAAGCCCCTCTGCAGCCACGTGACGACTGCCTTCAGCTCAGACAAGGCCGGAGCCGGTGTGGACTGGTCCTCCTGGGCCTCCTCTCTGGAGCCATGCCTCTCTGAACCAGCTGCTGTGGTGGCCTGCTGGAGCAGAGATGAGGTCCTGTGCTGCAGCTGCTGGTGGTGGAAGTGGTGGTGGTGATGGTGGTGGTGGGGCGGCCGAGGGAGAAACGGTCCACCCTCCGCACGGTGGGGGCCAGCTTCTTCCCTGGACAACGAGGTCATCTGGATAAAAACGTCAGGGGGAGAGCCCAGGACTAAACCAGCAGCTTGGAAAGGGGCAGAGGAGACAGAGCTGGAGGGGACACCCACCAGGCCAGAGAAGAGCTGTTGGGGTGAGGTGGGTGAGTCAGGCTTCAGGCAGTCAAAGACCCCACCCTCATCCAGGCTGCTCTCTGATCCCAGAGTCTGGCTACGGCTCCTGTGTGGGAGGGAAAGGCAGAATAATAAATGCAGTGGACATTTCCTGTAATAGCTTCTTCTGATACGCAATACTTTATTATATTTTGTAAATGTAACATCTGAGCAAAACATGTGAGCATGTTTGTTTTTTGTTTGTTTTTTTTACAGTTAACACTTCAGCATTACAAAAAACCTCACAGGTTCCACGCACTGCATAATAAAGCAGATTTTTAACTTATTTCAAAAGGCACAACTTTATTCCATCATCCAAACAAAGACTGAAATAGCCAGAAATGAAATCTGCTTGGTCATATTTTACTATGCAATAAAAAAAACATGAATTGTTAAATGAAAGAAAAAATAAGAGGTAAATGAGATAACACGGAGTCTTGGTGACAAACCACTATCACCTCCCAGCATGAAGGTCCTGTATTCATATCCGGGATTTTTCTGTGTGGAATTTGCATATTTTCCCTGTGTCTGTGTGGGTTTCATCCGGATGTTCCACCTTCCTCTCACAGTCCAATGACAAGTAAATTAGGTGAACTGGAAACTCTAAATTTCCTGTAGGTGTGAATGAGTTTATCTGTGTGTTATCTCTGCGATAGACCGGTGATCTGTCCAGGGTGTACTCTGTCTGTCACCCAATGGATGCTGGGATAGGCTCAACCCCCACAACCCTGCACAGGATAAGCAAATATAGACCACAGACGGATGAACAGATACATGGTCAGAACTTTTAATTTTGGTGTTAAATGACCACAGAGATATGTCACTTCTGGCTGCTATCTTTGTTTGCAAGGTACAGTCATACCTTGCATGTGTATTTTTCACTCTATCAAGATAGAAAACTTCATGGAACCTGGAAATGTCTTCAAAATCCTGATAAGTGACACCGATAAACCCTTTTAGGAATATTTTTACCATACAGCCCACAATTACACAGCTCTTTCTGAAGTCACTGAGAGCTTCTGAAATCAGTCCCATCAGGAAGGGCCTGCAGTCAGCCTGTTTCAGGGCTCCTCTTCCCACCTTTCAGACGGCATGCCATCCGTGTTGCTGCTGTGTCTCCTCTGCATGGCATATCGCTCATCACCACATGGTCCACTCCTGTAAACACACCACGAAAAACATCCGCAGTGTCCGTGTCTGGAAGTGGACGACCTAAAACTTCAGCTATTCTGCTTCCTGTGTGTTAAACTAAGCTGAATTACAACGCAATTCATTTTATCTGAGTGAATACACCGACTTATCCTTCAGCGACTGTCATTGCTGGTACAAGGTTAGCTAGCATAGTTTATGCTTTTTTTTCCTCCTGCTCATAAAAACGGTTCGACGTCCTCCTGTTCCTTAAAGAATGGACGCTCTTCCTGTATGACGTCACTGAGGTTGTCCGGTGACCAATCAGCGGTCTCATCCCAACACACCATATCCGTGTTGGAATTTTGTTTTGCTAATGGATGTTTTATTTTGCTGGATTATATCAGAATTTCGTCTTGATAAAAATATTTTGAGCATTGTCGAAACCATTTCTTCAATGGAGACGTAACTGCGTCGCCAAATGCACCTGTATTGATAAAATAGCTCTATTTATATATACATTTTTTAATCACCAATGCACAGCTGGCTAATGCTAACGACAGCTAGCTAGTAAGCTAACAAAGCAGGCTTTCATGACAGTATACCGTTGGCAAATACAGCTGACTTTTAACTACAGTTAATCTTAAAGGCATTGTCCTGTTAATGTAATTGTTAGCAAGCTAACGACATGGGTTAGCAAAGATATCAGTCCGAATCCTGAATGGAACGTATTTACTTGCAAGTGTTATTGTAATAATTCGTTAGCTAACGTTTACATTTTGCGGAATCAGTTATTGGTGACGTTGCACATTTCTGACAAATAATTCAGTCAGGAGCTTGAAACCTTGCGGAGATCGGATGTTTTGGACTGTCACTGTCCCCGGCATCTCCCCAAAAAAGCCATGCCATGATGGTGCTGCGGCGTCTGCTGAGAAAGCGCTGGGTGCTGGGTGTTGTCTTTGGACTGTCTCTCATCTATTTCCTCACCAGCACACTCAAGCAGGTACAGGAACTCAGTCACAACTTGAATGGAAGTTTCATAAATATCAACCTTTTAAGTTCTTACAAAGTACACCTTTGATGCATCAAGCTACATCAGGACAAAAAAAAAAAACAGTTATAACTGTTTCATAAAACTGCTGAACATTGTCAAAGTGAATTATACTTTGCTGGCATTTTATGACGGTTGTGTGAATTCTGCAGGAAGAGCGGACTATAAGGGACCGCACACTCTTAGAAGTTAGAGATTCAGATCATCGCATCCCCTGGAAAGTCCGTTTCAACCTGGGCAACAGCAGCCGACAGATCACCCAGTGCAGGAACTCCATCCAGGGCAAGACACTGCTCACAGATGAACTTGGTGAGTAATGTCATCTTCTTGTCTCCACCTCCTCCTTCTGCTTCATATCCTTTAATCAATTCATATGTTTATCTTTATGTCTGTGTTGATGTTTTACAGGGTATGTCTGCGAGAGAAAGGACTTGCTGGTGAATGGCTGCTGTAATGTCAATGCTCCCAGCACCAGACAGTATATTTGTAAAAGCTGCCTGGCCAGTGGCTGCTGCAGCATCTATGAGTATTGTGTGTCTTGCTGTCTCCAACCTGACAAGGTAATCTGCTAAATCAATAGCACTGTTTCTGTTTGGAGGCTGCTGTATTGGCTATATGCACAGAAAGATGTGAAATGCATGGTTTCATGTATCAAACTTGAATCTTAATATTGCAGTCTATTAATAGCAACAGTCATTGGAAGGGAAAAAAAAGTCTGAGATCTGATCTTGTACCTGTTGTACACATGCTTTCTCTGTTATCTGTCTTCCTCAGCAACCTCTCCTCGAGCGCTTCCTGAATCGTGCAGCTGAAGGTTTCCAGAATCTCTTCACTGCTGTGGAGGATCATTTTGAGCTGTGCCTGGCAAAGTGTAGGACCTCATCACAAGTATGTTAATTATAATAATCTATTAGTTTATGGTTACTCAATTATTTACTAATCTTCAATGCTGAAGACACAATCATATTGATCATGTTGAAAAGAAAAAGAAAAAGGGACTGAATTTACAAAGATATGACAAAAAGGAAAAGCAACAAATCTCACATTTTAGATGTTGGAAAAGGCAAATGCTTTGCTTTTTTACTTGAGAAACGGCTTAAATGATTAATCAGTTGTCCAAATAATTATTCATTTTTTTGTCAATTGACTGAATGATTGATTGGATTTAGCATGACAGAGTAGCCGGCCATGAATGGAAAAGCTTCAAACTTACTTGCTATGTAAATGTGTTTTACAACTTAACTAAAAACTTGAAATGATCAACTCTTATTTTTTGATGTTGTTTGTCATGCAGAGTGTTCAACATGAGAACACCTACCGAAACCCTCAAGCAAAGTACTGCTATGGCGAGAGTCCTCCAGAGCTCCTTCCTGTCTGAGCATTTGACTTTATTTTTGGGTCAAGAAAGGACAGGAAATGTAGGCAGCCAATCAAACGTTCACAGGGTGCTTGACAGCAGCTCTTTGTCTGCGAACGAACCTCTGTCTGGAACAGTTTTGCATCCCAGTGGCAAAGAGATGGAAACGTCCAAGACACCAAACCAACCTCAAAAAGGACAAATTGTGTATGTGTTTATCTACACTTCATAAGTGCATCAAACGCTTCATGAACTCATCCATGATGAACATCAGGTCTGCATCACAGGCAGCTCATCCTTCAGAAACACTTCACATCATTTTATGGCATCACATAGGATTCATCCCTGACTTAAGGCAGTAACAACAACTGTATTACCTTTTTTTATATATTTCAAAACAGCAAAGAATGTGTATTTCTGTGTATAGTGCATGCTTATGGAATAGCTATTTAATAAAGTGACTGTGAAATGACATTACTTGTGCTTTTTTAGGACAGTTTTTATCATGCTCTTTAGCATTGCACTTTATGATCTCATGAAATATTGTTTTAGAGATGTATGTTGTGGGATGTTTTTACCAAACAATGCAAAGGCATGCTAAAATATTTAAAAGCTGCTGAATTTCCAAAGACAGACCTGTATTTGACAATATTTCAAAAGAATTCAGTAGGTTCAATGGGCTAAAGAAGTAAAAAAAAAAAAAAATAGTCCCATGATCAGATTAATTATGTCAATTATATCAAACAATGTGCTTAAACACATGAAGCAATTAAGGTCTGGAAAAAGCTGTTTAACCTCATAACAGAAATAAATACGAAGTTTGAGTTTGTCGATCAATATGTCTGCTGCAGTGTCTAGAAACTAGAAATGTGTCAAATGTTATCAATTCAGGAACACTGATTTTAATGCTGATTTCAGCATTTAGATTTAAAGCTTCTGCTCAACTTCTACTCTGAATATTAATTGAGAAGTTAATTCGAGGAGGAGGAGGCCCACATTAATCTTTGTTATGGTGGCGTTGTCCCCGTGCATTGCTGTGACGGGAGTGTGACAGACTTATCTGCCTTGCCGCACTCTGTCCATCTGTCCACACATTTCACTGTGGAATACAATGATTGGAGTCCAAGCAGGGGCTCTGTAAAGGTGATTCTTATCAGGTTCTCTTTCTACCTCAGGCAGTGTAGCGCTGCCACAAGGGAAACATGACCAGAGCAAAACAATTAATCATTCTGAAGGTAGAGAAAACAAACTGTTGTAATTAGGAAATGCATTAGAGCCGCTTCTCATTTCCCTGTTTGGCAAGCTGATTAATTACTGTCACATGGGAAATGTAAAACAGTAGAAAGTTTAATTGAACAAAGCCATTGTTAATATAATTAGTAAACAGGTAAAAAAAAAAAAAAAAAAAAAAATTAGCTCAAATTTTTGACTTCAACCGTATATATCTTTTGTTCATGTCTACTGTAAGAGTTCTGTTAAGAATCATCTTTTCTGGAACTCATACCTCGAGGTATGAGTTCCCTGCCTTTGTATATCTACAAAGGCAGAACAAGCAAAGACAAAATTTAGCTTGTTCCTGTAATATACTGGCCTAAAGAGAAACAGGACAATAATAATAACAGGACTAATTGCATTTTTTTGTCAAAAAAAAAAAAAAAAAAANAAAAAAAAAAAAAAAAAAAGTAGTTTTTAAAATGTATCTGGACCAAATTGCACCTACTGATAGTCTATCATGGGATAGCTTTGCACTGAGGTTGTATTACTTTTGAAGAAAGTGACTATATATATACAGTTGCACTCAAAATTATTCAACCCCCATTGCAAATTAGGTTTATTGGCAAAATTGACAAACTTTCAGGTGTTTGCAATAAACAAATCAAACAAGAACAATTCAAATAGCTCAACACAACTAATATTTACAAGTGGTTTCTCCAATTTCAACAAAATTTCGACAAAATGTCACTTTTAATGACTACTGCAGTCTCAAAATTATTCAACCCCCTGAATAGAATCCCTCATAAGAGGACACATTTGCAAATCAGACCTGATGCAACTAATCAAGGGCGTCATTAGTTGCATCAGGTGTGCTTGAGATAGAACACATCAAATCCTGGACTGGCTAGGGGTTTGTTGATGGTGATGTTTGATTGCATGTTAGAAATATGTCTAAGTCAAGAGAATTGTCCAAAAAGTCAAGGGAAGAGATCATTGCCTTGCAAGGAAATGGATACAAAAAGATAGCAAATGCACTGAATGTTCCTAGAGATACAGTTGGAAGCATAGTTTACAAGTTCAAAGTTAAAGGAACACTGGCTACACTACCTGGATGTGGTAGAAAGAGGAAGCTATCAACGGCTGCCACCAGATTCCTGAGGAGGCAAGTGGTCAAAAACCCTCAAGTGACTGCAAAAGACCTGCAGCAAGACTTGGTGGCAGCAGGCACTAAGGTTTCAGTTTGCACAGTAAGGCGCATACTAAATGCTGAAGGTCTCTATGGCCCAACTCCAAGACGTACACCACTACTGACCCACAAGCACAAGAAAAGTTGGCCCAATATGCTCAAAACCATATAAATAAGCCACAGAAGTTTGGGGATTCTGTTCTGTGGAGCAATGAAACAAAACTGGAACTTTTTGGGCCTATGGATCAGTGGTATGTTCTGGAGGAGGAAGAATGAAGCATACATTGAAAAGAACACCCTGCCTACAGTGAAGTATGGTGGTGGCTCAGTGATGCTCTGGGGCTGCTTTGCTTCTTCTGGCACTGGAATCCTGAAAGTGTGGAGGGCAAGATGGATTCAATCAACTATCAGGAAATCCTAGGAGAAAATGTCATGTCCTCTGTGAGGAAGCTGAAGCTTGGGCATCATTGGACCTTCCAACAGGACAATTATCCAAAGCATGCCTCAAAGTCCACCAAGGCTTGGTTTCAGAAGAAGTCCTGGAAGATTCTAGAGTGGCTGTCACAATCTCCTGACTTGAACCCCATAGCAAATCTCTGGTGGGATTTGAAGAAGGCAGTTGCAGCACGCAAACCCAAGAATATTAATGAACTGGAGGCCATTGCCCATGAGGAATGGGCTAAGATTCCTCAGGAACGCTGCCAGAAGCTGGTGTCTGGCTATGCATCACGTTTGCAGCAGGTCATAACAGCAAAAGGGTGCTCTACTAAGTACTAAAGATGCTTGTCATGAAGGGGTTGAATAATTTTGAGACTGCAGTAGTCATTAGAAAAGGCATTTTGTGTGAAATTTGGAGAAACCACTTGTAAATATTAGTTGTGTTGAGCTATTTAAATTGTTCTTGTTTGATTTATTTATTGCAAATAGCAGAAAGTTTGTCAGTTTTGCCAATAAACCTAATTTGCAATGGGGGTTGTATAATTTTGAGTGCAACTGTAGATATATATATATATACACACACACACACACACACACACATATATATAAAATGTGTGTTTCAGTGTTAAAGAATCGCTAAAGAAATCCTGGATCCACCTCTGGATCAAGATCTGCATCAAAATTTTTAATGAGATCTTCCCTGGGCTGTGCTGCCATGTTTTGTCAAACTCAAAGTCAGAAACCAACAGACACAACATAAACTCACTGCAGAGGTCATTATGATTCCTTAAATCCAGCATATAAAAACTGACAAATTTTTAATGACCAAAGTTATGCTAACTTGCTGTATACATAACAAATAAGAGGTGCTTTACATATTTAGAAAATAGTTTTTCCACTACTAAAAAAGCTGCAACATTGAATAAAAAACAGATATAATTTTGTTTCAAGAATTCCAGGAGATATCTGCTGCTTATTTAAATTTATGCTTGACATCATTTGTCTCACGGACCTTGGACATGTGGACAATTTGGACTTCTTCTTCCAGCCAGGTCAGATAGTCCCTGGTTGCCTTCAGCATTGTGTGGCTCCACTGCTTTCTCTCAAATGCATGTTTGGGCATTTTGGGTGGGGACAGCTTTGACGAGCATTCCCATCCAAAAGTATTGTGCACACACAATGCGAGGATGTTGATCTTGGAGACGGTCTCCTTGAGCTGCTTATGAAGTGAAATATCTTTGGGGTTCATGTCGCTCCTCTGGTCCTCCAGAATTTCCTCCAGGCTCTGAGCCATGAAGAACAGGCTACACTGAACCTTTGACCCCGAAAGAAGGGAGTTCACAGGGACTTGGAGCTCAGGGAAGCCAGGGGCCCAAGGTCCAAGGTGCCTTCCGTTGGCTTCATCCTGGAAGAGGAGACACACGGCATAACACGCAGTCTTAACAGGATCTTGCAGATTAAAAAAAAAAAAAAAAAAAAGTGGCAAGAAAGTGCATAATTTTCAGTGGATTTACTTAAAATGTCTGATGCAATCTGAGGCATTTTTATGTTATTGTACAAGAAATTATGGTGACATATATATATATAATGCCACAGCAAAGAAAAATTCAGTACAATTGTGTTATTTCTTTTGAAATGGAGGATTGTTTTATTCTCATACCCTTATTGGGGGAAAAAAACTTCATTCTTCTAATTTGACTACTTTTGTTGAAATATTTTGGCAAAATTGCTGGTTGCTGTAATTGTAAGATGTCCAGGAGTGGATGACTTAAATTTTATGTTCTTACTTCTTATGAGAATTTTGAGATGGTATTTTACTTCAGCATTTCAATTTGAGACTTTTATGTTGCTACACTTCAGAGGAAATGATGTACTCTTTTCTGATGTCTGCAACTACCAGTTGCTTTGCTGATCAAGATTTGACATTCAAAATGAGATAAGTGCATTAAATTTTGCTAATCCTTTATTTCCTTCCTTCCCCAACTGATTTGAAAGTAAAAACGTCACCAGAACTAGAGATACAGTACTAGAGAGCTTGTCAGATAAAAGTAAAATTGTATATTTACTCATTATAATTACTTTTACTTTGAATACATCATAAATACTGCATGTGATTAATTGTACAGCTCCCAGGAGAGAGTTAACAGTAAGGTAAAGCTAAAAATGAGGACAATTGAAAAGTTGTGAAACCACCAAACAAGTGCTTTTTAAAGAAACACGAACCAAAACTAAAATTAAAACACTTCACTGCCTGACCGCTCCATACTGACCTATTAAATACATGAAGAAAATTTCAATATGAAAACATAATGGGTGGTTCACCCGTATAAAGCTGCTGCAACCAACATAATTAGCATCATGTTGTAACTAAAAGTTACAATGTGCTCAGCAAAATCATTACCATAACCATTTTAAAATCAACAAGTACACAACAAAAGCTAAAATCAGGGAAGAGCACATGTGCCGAAAGAAAAAAGAACTCAAAATGTTTTGTTTTTATACCAGACAGGCTGATCAGAAATTCTCCACAGGTGGTTCAGGTCTCAATCACCAATCACGGCCACAACTGATTAACGAATACTGACACTCAGTACATCTACTCCAACTAAATTTCATTAAAATCCATAAAGTGACATGAGCTTTTCCCCAAAATAACCAGGTGAAAAGTGTATGTATGTTGTTGAAAACACAGCTTAAAATCTTGACACGGTAAACATACGCATGTTATGTTACACAGATGAGATGCACAACCAGATTTATTGTTTATCATATGGTGAAATATTTCTGCAGCACAACACGTTTTTGTTTCTTTCTTATTTTGGGGCAGATTTCTTCCTTTTATTTGATATAGGAAAAAGAAGGATGACATGTCACAAAGGTCCCCAGTCAGAAATGAACCGGGGATGGTGCAGTTAGACTACTAGGCCACCAGGATAACATATCATGAAAAAAAATCAATTACATTTAAAAAATAATTCATAAATACAGATTCATATATTGACTCAGTTATCTGTAGGTGTGTGAGAATCATGGATAAAAAGAGGAATGGGTGGTCCCCTTGAGACTGTATGTACAGAGCCCCTAAAACTTTGTACTACACCTCAAATCCTTCACTCAAGTAACAGTAGAACAAGCACAGTGAAGAAATACTCCATTACAAGTACTAAGTAAAGGCAAAAAAAAAAAAAAAAAANAAAAAAAAAAAAAAAAAAAATTATTACCATTAGAATGTACTGTAATTAAAAAAAAAATTCAGTACTCAAAGAATGGTTCCTTCCAGAATATATATTCCAGAAATATATATTCCATATGTCTCTTTAGTGTGGGAACAGCTTCACAAAAACAGCACAAATTTGTGGCAGAAACGCAGGTGTGATTAAATCCATGAGTAGATTAGTACATTAGTGGATGTTACTTACAAAACTGACTAAGCACTCTTTGAGCAGGGCTTTGGTAAGCGCTGTCAACTGCTTCGGTTTGCAGAGTGAACCAGTGAAAACATGCTTCTTTGGTTCATGGGTTGTATCCAAACGTTGCAGTAAAATCACCACACAGACACACATCACTTTCAGAAAACCTGCAAATGGAAGTGCACAGTCATGACTTGTAAGTCCATCATGAATGTCAAAGATGTGCAAATTAAAACTAGTTAACATCTTTTGAGTGATGAATGCAGAAAGTGACTTGTGTGGCAAACTGTACCTGCTCTGTCTTTCATTCTGAGATGGAGCTCCAAGTACTCGGCCTTCAAATATGACTATGACCTATAGCAGTGTAAGTGCAGTCACACGATCTATGTTCATCAGCATCTCAAAGGAAGCGTGTGAAAGAAGCACCACAGATAAACATCGCCTGTCTCTTTTTTGCCCTTATCCTTTGATAACAAAAAAAAATAGGCAAACCACTCAAGGCTGATTTCCTCTGATAGATCAACACCTTGCACAAAGTTCTTTATCATTTACATGTAGAAAGGAAATGCTGATGAATTCAAACATTTTTGCATATTGAATCAGAAAAATGATCTGTAATCTTGAAAATGGCTCAGTTACTACAACATATACAATCTGACAGTCTTATACAAATATGAATAAAGAGCAAATTAACTTACAGAAGCTCTGATGTAAGAAATAATCAAAATACTCTCAGAAATCAAAAATAAGTCATCATCTAATCTTAGTGAGTTACTTTTTAGCTTGCCCACTCTCAGACTGAACACTTACTTTGACCAGAACAACCTGTTAAATATGTGAAAAGCTTCTTTTTATAATAACATATTTAAGGTATAATTATAGAGTTTGATTTTATTCATTTTGCAGTGCTTCCTGTGTGGATGTACTGTAACTACAATTTCTATAATGTACCTGCATATTAACCTGTTTTAGTCTAAATTCAGGTCATAATTCTACCTTATTACTTAATCAACAAAATCGTGATGGCACTGGTTTAATTTACTTCATTAAATATATTTAAATCTTTTGCATAACAGTTAAAAAAAAAAAAGTATATCAGAATGTGTCACAGATTCATAGAAGTGCTTTGTTTGGCTCCGATGCAAAAATCCTCCACATTTGATATGATGTCATCATCATGTTCTTCATGTTTGGGAAGAGGTGGAAGTCTCAGAGGCCAAATCAGTTGAGTATCTCCACCAAGGCTGAACAACTACACAGAATGTGCCTTATTCTAATTCTTGTTCTGATATACTAACATAAAGAGAAAGAAATTAACTCTCATCAACATTATATTTTTCTATCTATATTAAATATATGTTAAAATCATTTGCAGGCTACTGAATTGCATCATCTCAGCTTTCCATTAGTGGTTATTGCATGTTTCTGCTCTATTTGTTGCTGTACAACAATTCCATTAATGTGCACCCTGATCAAACATATATGTTAGTCTGACAGATCCATACATATAAAATATATAAACAGATTTGGATGAAATCATAACCTTCTTGATGGAGGTAATAAATTAGTAATAACATTATCATTGACTTCATTTGTATTTGCATCAAGTCAAGTCATGTTTATTTGTACAGCCCAATATCACATAAAATGTCTCAAAGGGCTTTACAGGCCCACGCATTAACAGTTCCCAACCTAGCCCAAGCTCTCTAAGAAGACAAGGATCAATAAATATACAGTATATATACATTTAAATAAATATAAATATATAGAAATATATAAATAAATATATAGAAATATATAACTAAATATAAAACTACACAAAACCCTCAACTCGATTCAGACTACATTACTGCCTGCTGGCACTGATTTTTTTTTTTTTTTTTNATTTTTTTTTTTTTTTTTCATTTACATATTAACATTTAAATATAAAATACATTTCACATAAATAATAAACACAATGCTTAATTCTTGGTTTAACACTTCAGCTTGGGTTGATCACACACTCCCATTCCTTCCATGTCTGTAAGTTCTTTCAGCACTTGTGCAAACAGATCCTTTAGTCTGTGTATGACAGCCCATCCATATTTCTTTTTTGTATAGTCGTCATTGTGGGACAGCTCTGGTGGGGCTGCCTGTGTCGGCAAAGGGCATTCCGGGTTGAGGACGTTGAATAAGCTCTTTGTTGTTAAAAAATGGTGAGACAGTCTGGATTTGACTCGCTTCAAATGCTCCAGAACAGATTCTGGGCTGTGCCAAACATCAGTCTGATACTCCTCCACTTTGGAAATGTGCCACTGAAAAAGTTCATTCTTGGCGTAGATGTTCTGTAGCTTCTCAAAGAAGCTGGTACCAGATATTTTGGAATCAGGGATGTCGTCTGGGATCGAACCATTCACAGTTCCGTGAAACTTTATCTGTAAGTGCATTAAAGAAATAAATAATAAATTCATCACACTCTCCTCTTGCATTAGTCTAAGCACAGAGTGAGCATGATCTTTCTAAAATCACACACGTGCCATTTGACAGACAGATTTACCGTGATTTTATTTTGGTGTAATTGATTTTCAAACTATTTATTCATTTTTAAACTGTATCACAAGACAGTCAAAATGAATGAATTTAAATGATGTGAAACATGAAACAAAAACATTCAGAATCCATGCAACAAAGTAGCAATGTCATCACAGCTCTAACTCATCCCTTATGTCTCACACATAAATACATAAGAAGAAAAACAATCCTATCATCTTCACCACATCAAATTAACATGTAGTGGCTGAAAACCCATTTTAGAAACAGAAGTGATGTCAGTAAACAAGCACACAAAATGCCGAACAACCTTGCTAATCTATGTTTGTTTTATGTTCAGTAGAACCAAGATGTAATGTGAGTGAGAACCCAGCTTTGTTACCTACACCAAGGAGGTCATGTGATCACTGGCATTGCTTAGGATATCTAAAAAAAAAATTATGGATGGATTTGGATGAAATATGCGAGATAGATAGATCGTGTCAAGAGGAAGAAGAGATTACATTTTGGAGGGGATCCGGATCATGTTCTGGATCCAGCCAAATGTTTAGCCTGTAAATGGCTGCTAATATGCCATGCACACATGCACGTGTGCACCATACTAAGAGAAAATGCATGAATCTGCTCTCCCATGAATGCTCCTCTTGCAAAAAAGTCAGCAGGCAGTGAAATCATTAGAAAAATGTTTGAAAGAGGAGTTAAGAAAGCCATTAATGTCAATGATGCCTGAGCAAGAATCCAGACATACAAAGTACATTACAGAAAGTTATTACAGAAATTACATTGCAGAAAGTCATCACGATTAGAGACATTATGATGTTCATGAGCACAGGCAGTCCAAAAACAATTAAAATAAGATAAAATAATAAGATTAAAAAAAAAAAAAAAAAAAAAACGCAGGCAAAACTATACCCAATAGTACCCAAGGTACAGGTAAAAGACAATTAAAACTGTAGTTTTAACATCTGCACTGCAAACCTTTGCAGAGATCCACCAAGATTTCACTTATGAATGCCGATCAGGATTACACAAAAGCCTGTTTATATAAATATGTTTTTAGCAATTTTTTCAAATGCTGCAGTGACTCAACTGAGCGGCTACCACTTGATTTCCAGGAGAATCACAACAACAACTGAAAGAAGAATATGTGAACACTCACTTTGAACTCTCGTGAAGCTTTGCATCTTTACACCATCGCTGATGTATGTCTTTATTTTGTATTTTTGTTTGACAATGTGAGTGAACACAGAATGAATAAGAGGGAAGAAGTGTTCTCTGCATTTCAGCCAATACAGTTACAAAAGCCCATGAGGTCAGTTACATTCCAGTGGCAAGGGAGGATGAATTTCAAACTGTGAAGTAACAGCAACAAAGGCATCTGGTTCCAAATAATTTCAGATATTATGTGACAAACACCAGAAAAAAACAAAAAAACAAACAAACAAACAAAAAAAAAAAAAANAAAAAAAAAAAAAAACAGCTTAGCAAGACCAAGTTCTGATATGTCTTTTGATCTCATAGAATCTGACTTTGGATCAGTGGGTTTGCTGAAAAATTCTGCATTAGGTACAAAAACTACATGGTGCAAAATAATTCCAAAGGCCAAGAGAAAGAGCATTGCAAAGAAATACATTTCCAGGAAAATATCCCAGGAGCATTCTAGTGACATCATGATCCTGGTTTGTCTTGTTAAGATACAGTTGACTGGTCAATGGAGTAACTACAGTTCATTCCAACAACGGAACTAGAGGGATACTTACATATTCTTCTAGCAGCTTCGTTGCTTCATATTCAACTACCTCTGTAAGTTTCTTGGTACTTCTTAACACACTGTTACAGCCATTCTGAGGAGTCGGAACAGAAAACATCAACCTCCACTTGATTTCCAGGAGAATCACAACAACAACTGAAAGAAGAATATGTGAACACTCAACAAGGAATACAGCAGGCTGAAAAAAAATCTACATTTTGTTGAAGCAGATTATAAATAGATAGATAAACTTCATTCAGGACACAGAGGAAGGTCCTCCTTAAATGTGTGATGTTGTGCCCACTTTTTTTCAACAGGCTTTATTGTGACCTAATTTAGTTACCAATTTCAATTTCAGGCTCCCCTAATATGCAGATATGTAGGTCTACACACTCACGCTCACAAAACCTGGCCTATGACAATAATTAACAAGTGTTAATTCCTTCCAATATGAAGCATACATGTTTGCATTAACAAAAACAAATCCAATAATAGTGCAATTAGGACTATTCTTGAATAAATTTAAGATATTGTAAAGATATTTACCATATTGCCTTAGAAGCTGATAACACATGGTGGCAGCAGGAAGTAATATGCTCTGCACTCAGCCAGCAGAGGTGCTGATTTATTGATATACAAACCATCCTTTTCATTGGTGAAATGGTCTATATATACAGTTTTTGAAGTGCTAAGTCATCCATTCATCTACAGCACATCCACACCCATATCCACACACACACACACACACACACAAGTGCACACGCCACAAGGACTGACAAATTAAAAGTTTCCATGATGACAGTTTTTTTAACTCATGATATCACTGATGACAGAATGTCTCTTTATGTGTCAACTTTTGGTTTTAGCAAAGGTGTCACTTTAAAGGACCATACCACCATTTTGCATGTTTGAGCCTAATATATTCAACTTTCTTACACGTAAGGTTACTGACAATCATTTCCCAAAGGATAAAACTATATTTCAGCTTTCCTGATATTTAGCAAAATCACTTAATCTTTCAAAATCAAATATTCAAGCGATACACCCACTTTAAAAATCAATGTTTTGCCTGCTAATAGTTACGCAGCCTTATGAAGTCACCATCATTTAAATTTGTCGATAAACGCAGGTCTTCTTTTGGGACTATATTCCCCAGTGGAGACATACATTCACTTCATGCTTTTTATTGCACTTAAATGCTAAAATTATGCAACTTTGAAAAAAACCTGAATACACGTCTTGTTCATGATGATAGATTACCTATCCCAAGAACATTTCAAGTTTCAACAAGTTGATTTTAATAGTGTACCAGAATGAACTGAAACCAATAGTGGTCTGGAAGGTTGGAGAAAAAAAACATTAACTCACCTTTCCAGTAGTATGCTTTGGAAAATGATTATTAGTAACCTTACATGTATGAAAATTGAATATATTAGGCTCAAACATGCAAAATGGGAGATATGGTCCTTTAATGCTTTCACATTTGAAGTACTCAGGGTCAACTTTAATATGAAGTAGAAGTCATAGAAAAGGATTTCTGTATACTCATTTGTGCAAAAAAAAAAAAAAAAAAAAAAGTCACTCAGTGCAAGATCCAAAGTTAAAATATAAAGGCATGTGATGACATTCAGCTTCACTGTGCTTACCTGCCAGATATCTGTGGATAAACAACAGTAATTAGATGCAACTGAACTTGTTGTTTAGTCTTGAAGACGCTCACCCAAGCAGCTTCTGAGCCCGTGCTGGGAAACTATAGCATCGTCATAGAGACCTTAGTTCAGGTTATTCGTTTGGTCACATGGGAGTCAAGTGAGGGTCGTTAAAGTCATATGGTTGTCTTTTGGGAGTTGGTGGAGTTATTATGCATGAAGACCAAACAACACTAGAAAAGCACTTGGCCCAACATATGAAGGTCAATTCCTCAGGCCAAGACTCAGCTGTCTACCTACACCTGAAAAATAAAGAACACTATTTTGATGACAACAATGTACATATTTTGGACAGTTATTAGGAAGTGCGATGGATGGAAAGAGGAGTCAAGGAATGCATCTGTGTCAAACTGGAAAAACCCTCCTTGAACAGAGGAAGTGAGCTGCAACACCACTTATCAGTAACAACTCCAATGTCTCCGTCATGTGACCCAAGAAGTCATCTGGTCCAAGGTGTGAATGACTCTCAGAGGATTAATTCTGATTTACTGTTCACCAGTGTGTCTCAGAAGGTACTTGGACGAGTGGCAAAATATGTTGAAGACTTAACCAGTCCCTGAAAAACTGCTGCTAGATATCTAATGACTTAGATGACTGAGAATCTTCATGGACATCTGAGCATAAAATGAAGATATGAGATAATGGAGCAAAGCCACAAACTCATGAAGAGTTTCAGAAATGCTCAATTGTGTTAGATAAAAGCATGCAATATGGCAAAGGAAAGATAAAGTTCTTAGTAGTATTACGTCACTGATTCAGTTCCTGTTAAAACCATGAATGGCTTTCCATCCTCCAACATCATCACTTCACATAGTGACTCATGATTGATATTTTGAGTTGCACTGACATTGCTAGATGAGATGAGACGTGTCACATGGCATATTCTTTCCTATTATCAGGGTTTAATGTAGAAAACAGGGCCCCGAGAAAAAATTTTGATCAAACTAAAATCATTAGAATCACTGTTTTTCAATGAACAAGCATAAACCAGTTGAAACATCTTGAATATCAATTATCGCCACACTGACACCAAAATGCATTTACAGCCTAATTCATCATATTGATTGAAATCCACATAAACAATCAAATGTTTTTTACCATGTGACAATGTGGTTCTTTAAGTTTAATATGTTTTGGACATTGAGATTTTATGACGAAGTAAGTTGATTTTATAGCACATCTTTACATAGACTTTTATTTAATACAGTATCATATCTGTATCTGTAATCTGTATAACTGACAGTCTTCACATTGAGAGCTTTTACTTGAGACTTTTGTTTGTAATGGGATATTCCTATGGAATACTAATATATACTAATTATATAATAAGAATATGGAAAATAATACAGAAAAGAATATGGAAATAAATATAAAAAATAAATGAAACCATATAAAAATAAATAGAAAAAAATTAAAAATATAAGGAAATACAGAAATTTAAATGAGGAAAAATGAATAAAATGAATTAGAATAGAATAGAATAGAATAGAATAGAATAGAATAGCTTTATTGTCATTATACGTAACATATAATGAAATTACAGGTGCTTCTCCCTTAGTGCATAAGTATAAAGTATAAAAAAGAGTAAAAACAACTTTGTACACATCTATTTAAATTATATTTACACAGCTGAAAAGATAAATATACTTATCAAAGTGTATATCAAAGTATATCAAAAGTGTATATCAAGTATATCAAAAAAAGTGTATCAAGTATATTTATATATATAGATATAGATGTGTGTATTTCGATATTTACAACAGTAGCAGGGATGGTAGCAGCAATCAATAAGTATTGCACAGAGTAATAAACACCAGGTAGTTAGCAGCAATCAGAATATAGTTCACAGTTTACATGGTACCGATTTAAAGTGGTGAACAAGGTGCCATGGGAACAGAATTGCACATGATGGTGACGTTGACAGAGTAATGTCCAGGTCAGCGGTGATTTAGTGTTCTGATGGCCCAAGGGTAGAAACTGTTCCTTAGTCTGGATGTGCGGGCCTTCATTGACCTGTAGCGCTTGCCAGAAGGCATCCGTTCAAACAGGTGATGCGCTGGGTGCGAGGGGTCTTTGAGGATGGCGGTGGACCTTCGCAGGCATCTGGAGCCGGCGATCTCCTCCAGGGAGGGCAGAGGGCAGCCGACGATTTTCTGGGCCGTGTTTATGACCCTCTGCAGGGCCTTCCTGTCCGCAGCCGAGCTCCCAGCGTACCAGGCAGAGATGCAGTATGTGATTACACTCTCGATGGTGGAACGGTAGAAGGTCACCAGCAGCCTCTGATCCAGTTTGTTCTTCCTGAGGACCCTCAGGAAGTGTAGTCTCTGCTGGGCCTTCGCCATCACTGCTTTGGTGTTAACGGACCAGGTCAGCTCCCCCGATAAGTGGACTCCTAGGAATCTGAAGGAGCTCACTGTCTCCACCACGTCCCCATTGATGTAAAGAGGGGCGTGGTCCACTCTGGTCCTTCGGAAGTCTACAATGACCTCCTTGGTTTTTGAGGTGTTCAGCAGCAGGTTGTTGGCTAAACACCACGTGGACAGATGTTCCACCTCCTCTCTGTAGGCAGCCTCGTCCCCTCCTGTGATGAGCCCAACCAGTGTGGTGTCATCCGCAAACTTAAAGATGGAGTTGGACGGATGGGAAGGTACACAGTCATGTGTGTATAGGGTGTACAGGAGAGGGCTCAGCACGCAGCCTTGGGGAGAGCCGGTGCTCAGAGTTAGGGTGGAGGACAGGTGGGAGCCCAGCCTCACTGACTGTCGTCTGTCAGTGAAGAAGTTCTTTATCCATGCACAGGTGGAGGGGAGGAGGTGCAGGTCCAGCAGTTTGTTAATGAGAATGTCCAGGATAATTGTGTTGAAAGCTGAACTGAAGTCTATGAATTAACAAATAAATGTGAAATAAAAATGCTCATAATTGTTTTATGTATTTTTTAAATTTGTCTTTATATTTCCACATTATTTCTCTTCATATTTCCATTTATTTATGTTTTATTCCTCCATACAGTATATCTCCATTTACTCTTATTTATTCCTCTTTAGATTTCAACTTGTTTACTTTTCTTTTATATATTTACTTTTTATTCCTCTTTATAATTCCAATTATTCTTTTACTTAATCCTCTTTGTATTTCAGTTTATTTATTCTTTTATTTATTCCTCTTTATCTTTCTACATTTTTTAAAATTTATTCTTTTATTTATTTTTAATTTTGGCACAGTAGGTATTCCATATATTCCATCATTCTGGCATTAGTATTTTTACTTAAGTATTTGAATAATTCTCTCACCTCCCAATGTTACCTGCATTAATGCCTTAGAAATGTTTAACAGCTTTAGTGCACATATCTATAACTCAACAAATATGACTTCTTAATACTCTTTATTAAATGAAGCAGCACAAAATTACAAATGTTTACAGAATACTTTTACTTCAAATTGTACAAAATGTAGTTGTACCAAAGAAAACATCTAAGTGATATTAGCTTAAACTCTAAGAACTGTGCAAATAGTAGAAATAAAACATAGTGTTGTTGACCTTGATAATGCTAAAGATAAGAAATGTTGACCCTTTAAAAAAAGTTATTACAACACTGATCAAATCTGCTGTCCTGCTTGACAGCATTTGTAGTAGTTTTAATAAAGAACAACCTGCAGGTTTTTTCCAAAAGAAAGGATTGAGCCATGTCTTCAAAAAATAAAATTGTTTTTGTTTGCATGAAAAGTAATGACCTTTTGACACCAAAAGGTCATTCAGACACATGGTATTGTGACATAAACATGGAAGACTCAGCTACAGTATGTGTTTATAGCAGAGTGATGTAACGTGTGTGAGTGTGTACTGCTGTGTGCAAGAAGAATCTTTTATTAGAGAGAGAGAGAGAGAGAGAGAGAGAGAGAGAGAGAGAGGGAGAGAGAGAGAATCACACATCTGTTTGAGTTTGTGCTTGGGAATCTGAATGTGCATGTGTGTGTCCAGGTGTTTGGGTGCAGGTGGGATTGTGGATTTAGATGTGCACGAGTGAGCCTGTGGGCCTCCTGGGACTCAGTGCGTCCTATCTTGGATAGGGTAAGACAGGAAGCTTCACAAAAATTGTATGTGCACTTAAGAGAAATGCTTCTGGTGGCCATGGCAATGCGTTTCTAGTCGTTAATACTGCTGGCGCTGCGGTGCTAGGCTAGGCGCAGAGCAGCCTGACACCTCTGGCTGCTGCAGCTGAGCCACATCATCCAGCTCAGAATGTCAGAAATCAAGTGGCGGCTGCTTCCTTCCTCTGATGCTGCAGCATGTCAGTCACACTCACGATGTCCTCTTCTGGGACCTGAAGAAGGGGGGAGTGGGGGTGGGGGTGGGGTAAAGATGAAAAAGAAAAGGTAAAGATGAGCTCTTTTGCTAGCTCTGTACCTCGCGGGTCTTGATTTCTTTTTGTGTGAGCCTCAACTATGTGTTGACAATGTTCAACACATACTCGCTACTGTCTCACACTATAAAAATGAGGAACAATAACAAGCATTATATGTCCCCTTTGAGGCTGACGGCCATTGTTGGAGAAGAACCCATTTACTTAAACTACTGTGTGCCTTAAACGAACCTTAACTTTAAATTGAAAACTAAACAAGAACATGACATGCAAGTAATAAAATAAACATTTCCATCTGCCAGAATATTGTAGTTTAAAATAAACCTCTTCTTCCTAATCGCGCATCAAGGAAAAACAATATCTTCTGTCCCACATTTAGCATTCAATGAAATTACTGGTTTTAACTATAAATTCCTTAGACAACAAAGACAAAATGAAATGGATTAATTTGCTTAAAATATGAGCCAATCAGTGGCCTCCCATCCTGTTTTCATGACTGTTTGGTGAGTTCTACTTCATGTTAGAGACTGTCCTCAACTGTTTTTCCTGCTGTGACTATTCGCTCAGTCTTTGTCTCGCGTCCTCTTTACAAAAACTGAAATGTGCTGATTTTCCCTGGAATTAACATGATCCATGTTTCCCTCCAGTGCTACAGATAAACCTAGTTTACAGATTAAACTAGCATCAGCTCCATTGTGGAAAAGCACCGTAAGATTTCAGACACGTCTACACTCGGCCTGAAAATGGCTGTTACATAAAAATAAAATCTGGTCAGTAGAATCAGATTTATCAAACTCATGCTGAAATGATGAATGCAACAGCAGCAAAAGCTAAACTTATATGACATCTGTGACTGTACATTTTTGTTTCCGAAATGATCATCAACAATCTTAAGATTTTATCAACATTTTTGGTGCTCAGAAGTCATTCTGGTGATATTGGGTGTTTGCAGATATCATAGATTATGAGGCCCTTTTAAGACTAAAACAGAGAGGCTGTGATTTGTTGAGAGGTGATATAAGGGCTAATACACATGTTTGGATATATCATACTAGTATACAAATAAACAAATGTTATGTTAGTTTTGTTTAGGACAAATAGTGTTAAAAATCCAAACCTGACTTTTTCGTGCAGGACTGATTCTAGGATTTATTTGGATTTTGGTCTGCAGGTAAATATGACAGGTGAGTGTAGCTTATATATCTGAAGGTAAGCACTCTGGGGGATTCATAAAACACAGTACCAGACTTAATGTGTCAATAAGGGTAAATATCATCACACAAGCATGTTCCCTCATTCATAAACACCTTTTACCAACATCTTTTTTGTTTGCCTCGAAATAAGCATTACTACGATACTTCCTTATTTACATATTGGGGAAGCAATTCATAAAATACACTGTCATGTAAAAATTAACACCTGTTTGAGTCCCGTATCCTCATTTGTTGCACTGTGCCTCTTCCACAAACCTCATCAGCTGCATTGCATCTGTCTCACAACATACACACATAAAGGACATGTAAGTGAATTGAGGGACAAAGTGATATTTTCCCTCTGCAGCTTATGTGCCTAAATAAAATATCTGAGTAACAGGATAGAATTTAAATGTGTACTTTCTGTTATTCCCATGTTTGGGAGCTTCAGTTCAGGGCTAACGGACTCTCATGAGTTGCAGTAAGTGGTGCACTCTCAGTGTCAAAGGGTTTTATAAACTATTCTGATTGTATTAAGATTGCCCTCAATATGGTGCCGTAACACTACAGCAGAAACCTGCACTTGATAGTGAGTTTACAGTGACTGGAATGAGACTGAGCCACAGATAAAAAAGCTTCATTTGCAGTCAGTCTGCTCCACTAGTGAAAAACTCATGGCGAATTCATGAAAATCCAATCATGGAATCTGCAGAAGTGCCTATGAGATGACAGTCTTATTAAATGATTAGAGAATGCTTTCATCATTCTGACGTAGGAGGGAAATTTGGTTTTGCTGATTCATTTAGTCACGTACATTTTGCAGCAAGTTCTTGCGTAAAGATAAACAAAAGAACCAGAAACATTTTCCTCTGTAATTTTGAGATAATAGAGATGACATGAGCTCCTGATAAAACACATTTGATGCGGCCACTCAGAGGTAAATGGGAAATATTAATCATAACTGTAATCGAGAAAAATACTTCTTATTTTGTGACTGAGTAGTTCATAAACTTTTTCATCTTTCTATTGTTTGTAATGTTTACTGAATAAACAACAGCTCAGTTCGTGTCAATTCTCTTCATAAGGAATATATAACACCAGGATTTGTTATACACTAAAGTCTCTTGCAGACTGTGTGACTTTAGGCTGTCGCAGACAAAAGTGAACACCATGAGAGAATTATGATGAAATTGTTGGTTAATTTTCAATCCAAAACAGTCCTAGATTGCAGTGTTACACGTCCATCAATAACCAATTTAGCGCTCCTGCAGCAACAAAATTCTGCAGTGATAGAAAAACAGAATCACACAATTTGACTGCTGCTACAACCTACATCTATAATCCAGCGAAGATGGATGAAGAAGCTGATGACACATTTCTGCCTTGTTAGTTTTTTCTTTCTTGTCATAGCACTACGATTCACCAGACCGTTCATCATCTATCTAATATGATATCTTGCACAGTGCGACATGTAACCAATTGCAAAAACTGCTGTTATTGCACAGGTTGCAGGAGGCAGAACTTGAACATCAAATTCAACGGTTACTCTGTGACTTTAAAGATTTATTTGGTCAAAGTCAAGCACTCAAACCCGGCTTCTTTTGGTGTTGAGTCAAAAGCAGATCTTATAAACACCTAATTTCTTAACCCATGATCTTGTCAAGTTAAGACATTGGTTGGATTCTTTTTAATTCCTCCTTTGCAAATATATTACCAACTTGTATCACTTTATGTGTTAATGCACAATTTTATTTTATCTTCTAGTTATGTCATTTTGACGTCATTCATCACTTCATTCAGTACTTCCGATGCATCGGAATCACCTGCATGAAGTTCCCCTTCTGATAAGAAACCCACAGGAATGTTTGATGTGACATAAAGTCCACTCCCACACGGACTGAACCAAACCTCCATTCTTAAAATATCTAGGTTAAGTGTAATCGTCTTGACATTCTCCACATCACGCTATTCTGCTGGTGGGCAGACTGATGAGGTGAGAGGTTGCGACTCACCAGTGCGTGGTCGAAGCTGAAGGTGCTGATGTAGTAAGCAGAGATGTCGCTGTCAGCGAGAGGCTGAGATATCTGAGCGACGATTCCGCACTCATCTAAACAAACGAGGAGGAAACACGTCACATTTAAGGTTCGTAATTTATAAGAGGCGCTATTAAGCAAAATGGAAAACCTTTTAGGAGGGGATTCATAAAACACAGTGCCAGATTTAACAAGTTGATCGTGACAAATATTGTCACGCAGCCATGTGATTCATAGCCATGAGTTTTTAGTGTTTGCCTTCCTTTCCTTATTTACATATCAGGGAAGAATTCATGAAACACGTCACACAAAAATTAAGACCTGTTTCAGTCAGGTGGCACGTTTCAGCCATATGAAATTTGAACATTTTAAACTATATTCACCTCATGTGTTTGTGATCAATAAATGTGATATTTCAGCCCACTGAGCTGATCAGTCAATTTATTTAAAAGGTGAGTTTTGATTCCATCTTGCGCACATTCTAGTGGCACGGCACCTCTTCCGCTGCGTTCTGGCTCTCTCTCTCTCACACACACCTGACACACAAACCACACCCACCTCCATGCACCAGGCTCCTGTTAGTGTTTTATACATTGTTATAGCTTTCTGTATAAATTGTGGTACTCTTAAGCAGAATTTAAGTTTCCTTTTCCAATTTAACATGTTAATTTTGCTTTTACTGCAGGGGAAGCAGTATAAGTGTGGCTCTTAAACAGGAAGCACCTCATTAACATGCCAGCCTCCACTGGCTTTTACCTGTGACACATGTTACAACTGCGTTGATTAATGTAAGAGAAGCTTTATAAATGAGCTCGAATTTTCACGATGCTTATTTAGCAAAACTCTGTTTAGTTAACCATGATGTTTTATGAATTCTCCCCTTTAACTTTTAAAAATGAAAAAAATAATAATAATAAAATAACATTCAAAATATAACTGAGATATCTACTGAAATCATACTCTTAACATCTTACAAAATTAAATGCAGCTGCAGTTACATATTGAAACATTATGAGACTAACCATATTTCTGAGCTGATTTGATTTATACAAGCAGTCAGACACCAACTTCATGCAATTAACACAAAAAGGGAAAACATTTCCAGAACAATTTTGGACTGTACCATATAACAGACATGCTCTATAAACAAATGAATACATTTTTCGTATTTAAAGGAAGTGAGCTCACCAAAACCCAGAGGCTGTCCTCCGATGCGCACCATCCTCCACAGGTCTCCAGAGGAGCTGGTGAAAAGCAGATCAGCAGGAAACCTGCAGCACAAAGATCCAGCACTGATTTCTATTGAGCAACCAAGTGCAAACATACTGTATGTAGCAAGTGTTTAAGTGCATTTTAATGGTGGAGGTAAAACCATCCCCAAGCATTTACCTCAGAACTGCTTGCTAACACACACACAGATGTAGGTTGAGTCATTGTGGAGAGACATTATTTCTGCATAGTCAGCTCTTCTCTGAACCTGGATCCTGGATCCAGCTGTGGCTTCTAGAGTAGACACAGCTGCAGAGCGTCTTGCAGCACCATGTGAAACGTGCGAGCCAGGCAGCATAATCAAATAAATTTTAATTATTATTTTCTATCAATTACCTGAGCCACAAGAGATTCCATGTCATGTTTTTCGAAGACAAGCATGTTTAATTTGATCATTCTTTAGATCCTAATCAAGTTTCATACACCCAATTCAATCTGATATTTCTATATTCCAAAAAACATAGCTGAGATTTTTTTTTTTAAAGTAAATTTGCAATTCTGTTTACTGCAGAAGCTGTCAGAGTAAATGTTTTTGAACTGTTCCTTCAAATTAGTAGTTTTTGTCCTTCAGTTACAATTTTCTCATTATGGAAGAAGATTAGGGCCACTTGAAAAAACAAAGAGCTCTGAGATTAAAGTCAGAATTCTGAGAAAAAAGTCAAAATTCTGAGAAAAATTATGTTTTGCTTACGCTTTTATGATGACACAATGTTCATCTAGCAGCAGATCTTTAGAAACATAACACGTGTAAACATTGTAGAACAAGATGCAAAAAAGCAACTGCCAATGCAAACCAACTCTGCTTGCTTTGCTCGCTGTCATATGGATATTAACTCCCACGTGTTCGTGCTATTCCTCTGTTTAATGCTAGAATATCTGAGCTCCGATGGGTTACACGAATCAAAAGAGTGGAAATGGACGGGGCTTTAAGCTGATTCTAATCCATTAAAATGATTGTCCCTGACAGCGGTTCAGCGGGACATTTCTGACGCGACACGACATAATAGTCTGGAACAGCTACAGTAGTTTTTTTGTGTGGAAGCATTTTGAGCAAGGAGCCGAGAGATGCAGGTCAGAAAGCTGGTTTGAAGCCTTACTGTCTCTGAGCTTCTGTGTCCATCACCAGTGAGATGTAGCCATCAATGAGGGAGAAGGAGAAGAACTTGATACAGTCCATATCAGGACTGGGAGCTGAATGTGTGCCCTCTTTAGGACTGTCATGGGAAAGAGAAAGACAGCAGTGAGCCAAAGGAGGATAGCAGCCATTTTTTAAAAAAGACTTCTAATATCCAAGAAAGCTATGAAGTCATAAAACAGAATGATTTGAGAACAGGGAAAAAAATAAAAACCTCACATAGAAAACCACTGGTAAAGCAAAAAATAAATATGGTGACTAATACAACTTCTACACTAGACATTAGATTTAAAAAAAAATTGCTTTATTCTGTCATAAAACTGAATATACATGACATACTCTCAGAAATATACACAGTAAGTAAATACCATTTTTTACCTGACATATACATAGAGTGTATAGCGAATATTAAATGTGAAAATAGCATCAGCAATAGAGTCAAGTAATTCTCAGTCATCTCTGAGCTTGTTTTTCTGCATGTACAAGTTAAACTTATTGGATATTATTAGTACAATTAAAATAATTATGGTTGTGATATGTTGCAGCATCAATAACAACAAATGTCAAATGATGCTCAAAAAACAGAAAGCAACTTAAAAGAAAATGATGTCCTATGTTTAAATTTGCTTTCAAAATGAGATGAAATTATCAGGTTTTTTTTTTTTTTTTTTTTTTTTTACAAGCAGTCAATGTATCTCATCTCATATATCCCTTCTCAAAAATCCTGTTATTGATTTCAATGTTTAATGAAGTGTAAAAATGTACCATGCATGGGAAGCAACAACTGTCACAAGGCAAAATGTTCTGCCACCTAGTGATCGAGACAGGAATTGCTAAATCACCTGTTGGAGTAGAAGAGGGCATCGATAAGCGTGGTGGCGATGGACGGCAGAGTGTCGGGATCCAGAGACATGACGCAGAAGTGGTTGTGAGGGATCAGCACCGGGTGAACTGTCGGCTGCATGGCTGCAAACAACGATGACACCGAATAAAAAAATAAATAAATAAAAAAGCAGATACCAGGCTGGAAACGATCTACATTTACTCAAGCTACTGGATTTATATAAAAATTTGAGGTACTGGTGCTTTACTTGAGTAAAGCACCAGTTGAAAATCTCCCATGTTGGGAGACTTTCAACCTCCACTACATTTCAGAGGGATATACGTTTTACTCCACTACTTTTATCCAAAGCTGTGGTTACTTTGTACACATTTATAAAGTAGCACTTCCCCCCTCCTCCTTTCTGCTGTTCTTTCATTTCTCCTTCTTTTTATTCTCGTCTTCATTTTGTACTTCCCTCTTTCCTTCTAAAACTGATCTTAAAAAACACCCAGAATGTGAGCATGTGAGCACAGTGATACTTGAGTATATTTTACTGCTGATTTAGTACTTGGTTACTTTTAATTAAGAAAGTTTTACTTGTAATTGAGAGATATTAATATTTTCACTTAAGAAATAGATTTAAGTACTTTTTCCAGCACTGCTACTGGGGCAGTTTCCATATGAGAATCATAATCAACAGAGACATGAGAAATATATGAAAAAAATATTATTACTAATGCAGTGTCCATTGAAAACGTGCCTGTTTGGAAAACGGGCCAGACTTTATGGTGTGCACCGCAGCCTGCCATAATTTTGTTCTGCACGTCCTCGTGAACTAGCTTTGTTTGCTGTACGAGTCGGGTTGAGACCATGCCACTGAAGCGGATCATATGTTACCACACCCGCAGAGTCCTGCCATGTGGACTACTTTTTACAGGCATAGCTCAATTCGAGAACCACTCATCCAAACAACTTCGCACACAACACTGCATGTCATTGGGTCCTGAGCATTATGCCTGCTGAATTTCATCTTCATACAGTGTCAGATTCTAGAGATATTGGTGCTACAGACAGACTGATGGACGGACAGAGATTTCTGCCTTTATAGTTAGATTATTATTATTATTATTTGTAGTAGTAGTACTATTACGTTTTTAACTGAATCAGATACCCTGTTTTGTACTTTTCAGGAACCTTATTTTCACTCAAAATAATTACTTATTCTACATCTTCTGACATGAAGGGCACATGCTGCATTTTAGCTCACTGTATAGTTGTAGAACACAGTGAGAAGTTATTGTGGTTGAATTTGGTCCCAAGCCAAAACAATTTAAAATGAAGACCTGTTACTAGTTGGTTAAAACTAATTTTGAATGCCTTTGAAATGCATTTGAAAATAGACAATCATGTTTCACATTTCATGTCTTATTTGGGCTTTAAATCGGGGCTTCAGTTCAGCACAGTCTTGCCACATTCTGTCTGAAACCTCTTCTATCTCTGTTTTAATGCCACTATAGCTTTCCATCCACACAGCCATTTTCCACCTTATTCTGGTCTGGGTCATAAGAGGCAGTAGCCCAGATGTCCCTCTCCCCATGTGCATCCTCCAGCTCCTCCTGGGGGATCCCACATACTGCCAGGCCATATGGGATATATATATATGTATGCCTCTTCTAGATCTGCCCTGTGGCCGTGTCCGGAATACCTTCCCCAGGGAGGCGTCCAGGAGGCATCCTAATCTGACCTCCTCATACTGAACTCACACATGTACTCGCATTATTGACTCTCTAAGGGTGAGTATAGTTTTCTACATTTGAGTCCCTTTCTTCAGGGATGCTGAAAAATCTAGTGAAAACTGAGTTGCACTTAGGTTACTACTGTGTAAAGTATGGCAATATAATTTGCATTTCACATAAAGTATTGTTGCTAGTTGATGAAATCTTTTTTAGTTCCACATTTGGTAATTAAAAACAGAACTTCAGATCAAGGATTTTTATATGGGTTGAAAATATTCTACCATTCTTGGGTTAATGAAACCTTTACAAAGCCAGTTACATAATTATGTCATAGCTGTTTTTCTTAGAGCCACTTATTTTTAACGTCTTGGAGTCACAGAAACATGAAAGACGGTGAAAGTACGGACACATTTTTTTAAAGCATGACTGCATGTACTTCACAGATTATACATACAATATGTATGTACCATCTGATGACATATAAATACTTTCCTTACGGATGCAGTATTTCTATTCAGTTCAAACATCCCTTTGTGTTTGCATTATTTCTAGCCACATAATACAATGTTATATAATGTTTGTTTAGGTTGGCACATTGTTAACAGAGGTACTTGGACAGGAAAGGCTGCTTGCTATGAACACATAATTATTGAAGCTAATATTTCACTCCTCAATGTCACAAAAAAAAAATTTAAAAAAACTGATCAATGTCAGAAATTGCGAGGCTGAAATGCAATAACACGTACTCACATGACTGCAATTCAGCTATTGTTTTTAAGTACCTGCCACTTTTCGGTTATATATGTAAATTTGTAATAATGTTTTTTTTTTTTTTTTTTTTTTTTTTTTTTTTTTTTTTTTTTAAGAAACAGTTCTTTAAACTGAATCTTGATCTTGAACCTGGATTCTTTATATGATTTTTCAACTTTTTGTTAATATTCAAAAGCCAAAATAATAAGGCAGAGGTATATTCTAAAACTGGCATGTCGGTTGATTTTGAAGAATGTGATGTTTTGTACTTTGAAATGTCTGATAAAGTTGGTTGGTTAGGGTCCTTGATGCTCCAGTGGCTCTTTCACATTGACTGCTTGTTTGTAAGTACAGTAGCTGTTATTTAGGCTAATCTTTTTTTTTTTTTTTTTTTTTTTTTTGTATTTTTACTTGAGTAATTTTTAACACAAATTAAAGTAATATTTAAGACGTTTAACAGAATTCTACCCGAGATATTCTCAAACTGTTACACCCCAGAGAGAGAAAAAAATAAACAGAAGTGAAATCCTTTCAGGTCAAGCCCGACGCCTGTGACATGTTTCCATTTTGTAAACCTGAAGGTGGCGTTAGAGAACTTTCCCTTCATGTTTTCAGTGGCAGAAGCGTGAGTGAATTTGGCGTACCATCTTTTCCGTTCTTCTGGAGGCTGTTGTGAACATCCTGACAGTGCACAGGGACTGACTCTCCTCCCACCTCCCTATAGATATTGAATTCCTCCTCCAGGGTGCTGATGACTACCGACAGGTCCTTCTCTCTCACCTACAAAAAATACATGTGAGGCATAAATATCTGAAACATTATTAGTATGTAATATTTATCGTATATCACTTACTTGCATATCTGAGCTCAGCCAGCTTGTCAGATTAAGTATCAATAAACCTGCTGACACAGATGTCTGTCAAGGTGCCATCAATTCCTGCCCACTTATCATTTTTACTTGTAATACATCAGCTCACTTTAAGTACTTTGGCTCTGTGGGGAATAAATCCCTGAGTGGCCAAAATGCAGACAGTCAGGCAGTGTTCTTTTGTCTAGTAGGTTTTTTTTTTTTTTTTTTANTTTTTTTTTTTTTTTTTTCAAGATTAAGTTTTCAAAGCTTTTCCAGTGTGTCTCTCTATATTTCTAAATTATGATTAAGGTTCATCATTTTCCTTTTTTTTCACTGTTTTCCATAGAAAATGACTTGAATTTTTTAAGTATCAAATAAGTTCAAATAAGATTTCACATGGATTTTTTTTAATATACCCACACATTCAAAAATGGCTGTGTATCCTGCTGCATGAAGACACTGTGCTCCATAATTTACAATGCAAAAGGTTCATTAGTAGAATGAAAGGAGAAAACTGGTGAAGAAAAATCTAAATGGCCTGCTTTAAATAACAGAATCCCTCAATATAAGTTTTATAAAAGTTAAACTAGAGATTGCTGGTGCGGCAAATAGCATTTTTAACAATCTGATTTCCACCTGGATTTATTAGTTATTCTTAATCCAATCTTGACATTTTAAAAATATTCAAATACCAAAAGTAATGACCCCTGATCCCTAATTATAACAACAGAGTTCCCCTTTCATCTTGACAAAAAACAACCAAGCTCTAATTAGATTCTAATGAAATCATCTTTACAAAATAAAACAGATAGGACTCACCAAAATGAAGTCTGTTTGATAAGTAGACAGCATAAAGACGGACACGTGCTGCTGGGCCAATGGGGCAATGACCGACTTGGCGATCTTGGTCACACCCACAGCCTGCGAGCTGCTGGAGGTGTTGCCATTGGAGATGACGTTAAGTGGCAGCCAGATGGAGCTTTCCACCTGCAGCTGCTCGGAGGGCTGCAGCTCTGTGTGAGTGAACAGGACATGTACATGCACCACGTTACACCTGTTACAGTTTCTATCTCTTTACTTTAACAAAAGAAATACTTTGCTTTACTTTTATTTAAATAACGGCGTAACCAGAGAATTCACAGGAAAGACACATGATGTATGCCTCCAGTGAGGACGAGCTCGTTTCACATGTGCAAAATTTCTCAACTTGTGAGACTTATGATTAAGTACAGATACAGGAAGCACATAAAATAGGTTAAAGTTGGAAGTAGAAACATTTTATAGGCATTGGACAGTCAAGAAATCTATAAAGTGACCTACTGTTAGCCACATGAGTGTGCGTTCCATCCATTTATTTTCTCTAAGGATTTATCCTGGAGCTTCAGCATCCACGATGTGAGTCAGGGTAATACCTGGACAGGTTACCAGTCTGTCACAGGGCTAACATACAGAGACAGATCCACTCTGTTCCGCTTACATCAACTGTGTGCAATTTTAGAAGTTTCCAATTTACCTATGCATGACTTTGGACTGTGGGAGGAAACGAGGAAACCTGTAGGGAAGTCCACACAGAAAGATCCCCAGCTGAACCCAGGACCCTCTTGCTGTGAGATGACACTGCTAACCACTGATGCACTGCGCCGCCTCTAATGTTTGTCATAAAATAAGAGTCATAAGCTGGTCGTGGAGCTGCTCTCCCTAACTCTGTACAAACTTTGTCTGTTGTCTTGTTGACCATTTGTCATGTTATAGTGTAATGGCATACAGAGATGAAACTATGAGCAGTGTAGCAACACCTCCATGTCAGTTTATACTCGGCGGAGTCGTGCATACACATCGGTGTTAAATTTAGTAACGTTAGATGGATACGCTAAACACTGTTATGGAATAAAGGCCTTATTTTTTAAGTCCTGAGTCAGGTAGCTAACAGTTTGTAAATTTCAATTTTGTAAGTTAAATCCCAGGATTGATTTTTGGAAAAAAAAAAAAAAAATGGCTATGGTGGCTCAGCACTTGGTATTGTCACAGATAATCCAGGGTTTGAGAGAATGGATAGAACATTCCTGTTATCAAACCACACTTGTTGATGTTGTAGCTTCCTATAGCTGCCACCAGATGTCACTATATAGCCACAGCTTACTGCAAGCACCTTTAACCAACACAACACTTACATAACTAAAACAGCATTACAAACACCCTACAAAGGTGGGTCATATTAGGTTGTTAATTGACAAAACCTGTCAGTTATCGAAGAACTCTGTCAATCATCACTTTGAGATGTGAGTAACATGAGACAACACGGCTCAAATGAAGCCAAACCATCATGTATGAACTGCTGGTTCACAGGTGAAAAACACACAGTCATTTCATGTGTCTCCATATCACGACTACATGCTGTATATCACACAAACACACACCGCACTGACGAAGAGGAAGAGCAGTTACATAAAAAAAACAAACAACAGAGACAGGATGGACAAATACTGCTGCATGTGATGCAACAGGATACACCTTTGAAGCAGCATTTACAGTTATTTTTTTTTTAGAAACTTCAATGTCTTTTCTGTTTACACTGTTTTTTCTAACCCCCTCACACAGTTTATGTCACTGATAATATGACGCCATCTTCACATTCGTGTTTCTTGTTTGCTGCTCGGTGTAACTTACCCTCACCTCCTCTCACCCTGCTTCTTTTTTCTTAGCCATGAAGACCTGAAATGCACCCGCTATTTATAGTGTACAGTTACCTCAAAACGACGGCACGGGTAGGTCTGCACACACCACCACATCTCTTCACCTTTGAGGTTGAAACTGATACCCAATACGCCCAATACGCACAAACATGGCTCCTAGGCCACTAAGGAAGGGTTGAGGGACAAAGTTGAACAGAGGGGATTCCTCTAGGCTTGGCTGCAACACAACTGGAAAAAACCTCTGAGCAAACAAGAACTGAGAGAAAACTGGCATCTTTCTGGGAAATAGGTGCCTATGCAGGAAGTAAGGAAGAAGCTGCTGACCTCGGCACATTTGCACCCTAAAGCTTTGTCAGTGCTACTTAAATAATCAGTTTCAATGATAACATGCATTTGCTGCTGCTGCTCTAAATACATCCATACTGGCTAAACTTGTCAGACAGTGTTGGAAAACAGCAAAGAATTTTAAGTAACGAGAAACAAGGAAAGTCTCAGTGTATTTCTTGAGATGCGTCTTATTTTAGAATTACATAAAACTTCAGAGGAAGCACATATCTTTGTGGTTTTCATAACATCTACCATTCAGCTCAGAGAAAACATTGCTTAACTGTGTCAATTTCCCACTGAGGAGAGTGCTTTCCCCTTTTCTTTTGCTCTTCTCTCCTTCAAAGGGACAATGGTCTGGCTGGCATAATTTGTCAGAGGCGCAGTACAAAGCCCTCTGTGGCTATGCTACCCCAGCTTTCACCTCTTAAAATAGGTACGCAACTAGAAGGAGAGTGAAGGTGAGAGGGAGAGAGAGAGCACCTAGAGGTGATGTATGCCTTTAACAAATACATCTGTGGAAAAAGGCTAGACAAAAATGGCTGCATGTTAGGAGGATGGGACAATGAAAAGCTGCATGGTTGTTCAGTGAGTGTAGTAGATAAGTGGCTACTTTGTAATGTAAAACATTGATGGTGGGGCTCCATTAACAATAACTTTAATGTTTCAGTCTATTAAAAAACAAGAGATGTGGGTGAAAACATAATCTCCTTGAAGATGTAATGATTAAGTCTGTTTAAGTCACTAATCATTTCAATACTAAATTGATTGTTTCTAAGGACAAATAAGAATTGCCAGATCTTAACAGCAAAAATGTGCTATTTGGAGCACCTTTGGGTATCTAATTTGTATTAGCCTAATTTTTGTAATAGTACAATTTTTCATAACACTGTAAGCTTTAATTTTTAGAGTATGTGGTTATGTACACCACCACCTTGTATGCTTTGAGAGGGGAAACACAGAAGGAAGGAAGTAACATTAGACTGCTAACAGAAGCGAGTCCCTGTTCTGTTAGTAGGTGTGTGTGTGTGTGTGTGTGTGCATGTAGGGTTGTTTTACCTTTGAATCCTTCTTCATCAAGGACAACTGTGTAGTTCTCTGGTGTCTCAGTCAGACTGAAAAACTTGCATCTGAAACAGGAGAGGAAGTCCAAGTGGAGGTGGTTAGAAAAAGAACAAACATGAAAGGCAGGAGACAAGAAGGAGAAAGAGAATGAGGAAGAATCAAGTTATTCATTAAAAAAAAAAGACTTTCAGATTCTCTTAATCAGGAATCAAATAAATGGGAATAAATGTGCACAGGCTGTCATTCAGTAGCACAAAAAGAAGCCCAGCTCAACACCCCCCCCCCCNACACACACACACACACACACACACACACACGCAAATGGTGGGTCACTGCTTCACTAACCCACTGTCCCATTTAAAGAAAGGCCAGGAAACAGCGCTCTTAATGTGATGATATGACAGAAGCGATGATACTTCAGGTCATTTGGGGTTAAATATTTGAAAACTGCACTTCTACCAGCTGTTAATGTAATAAAGTTCTGAAAACAATATAGTTTTATATAGTTCTTAACTGCTTGGTATTTTAAGTGGCACTCTACCCTGATAAACCCTTCCACAAAAATATTCATAGATCACAATTTTCCTCCTTTCTTTTGAAGCGGTTTGCTTTTAGAGATTGTTGCTCAGTCTGGCCAAAGTTTGTTTTTTTGGAATGTTGGCTTTATAAAATGTTGAAAGAAATGGTGAAGAGAAAAAAAACAAAAAAAAAAGCAAATGGGCAAGAGGTTTTGTTGAAATGATAACTGGGCAGTAAAACAGGCTTTTATTTTTTTTTTGGATAACACAAACTGGCAATTGAGACCAACATGTTGCAAAACAAATTGAGTTTCAGGATGTGAGGAAATTTCTTCTTCTACAGCTATAAAAATATCTGTCAGATGAACAGCATTTGCATGCAGGATGAAGCAGAATAGAAATGAAAGCTGCACTGAGCGTTAATCCAGGAGCTGAACTTACACTCAAACTTCTTCTTCACTCAGACTTGTATGAGGACTACAAACTTCCCCCAAGCTTCAAACTTCTTCCTTAAACATTTTTTTGTTTGTTTTTGTTTAACTGATGCTTTAAAATGTTGTGCTTATGAATGTGACGCTTTCGGAGACATTTTCCCACCAGTGGGCAGTCACTCAATAATAATTTATCAAATTTTATTGAATCTGAATCCTGTTTGCATCTTTGCATTCCAACACATATTTGTTATTTTGCTAACTGTAAGAATTATGTACATTTTGCTAAGAATTGAAAAAGAGATAAAGATTTGATAAGACATTCATTACACTCAGAGGTTTACAAATCTGACTATTTGAACAATTTGGAACCAGTTACCTAAGGAACCAGCTATCAGAACCCGAGAACGTTTACATGTACTTAAAAACCAATCTGACTAATTAAGATACCAAAATTGTTTTTTTTTCCTCAAAACAAATCACACAAACACCATAATCAGATTGAAATCATAAAAAAAAAAAAAAAAAAAAAAAAAAAAAAATCAAGATTAAACCAAGATTATGTGACTGTAATCGAGTTACTCAGGCATGTAAATGTACTCTCATACACCAGTCAAGCCATGAGTCATATATTCTGATGTATCTTACCGTGTATTTTTGCCTTAATCACAGTACGGACAAAAATTGGAGTACAGCACACATGTAAGCTAAGTCTACATAGTGTCAAGAACCACTAGAAGGCATTTTAAATTTTTTCAGGGCTTGCAGCCGTATTTTGTGTTTAAGGCAGAAAAAATGTGTGTTAACTCACATCTTTATATATCATGATACTGTATACAGTACATAAGATCTTTGCTTTGCTGTGAATACACATCTCGGTGTAACAATAAAAAAATCATTTGAAGAAAGCTTTCACAATGAATACACACTGATTCTGCCTTTGTGGCTGAAAGAAGCTGAAGAAACTTTCATTTTTCAGGAGCCTCCCTGTGATTCTTGTTCGAGAAGCCATGAAATATTTCGACACGCTGCACCTCTCACTGTTTTCTTTGAATCCTTGACGAGGAAGAGGCTGTGTCTCAGCGGAGCAACACCTTCCTCTTCTTCTGCTTATCACTCAGCCAAGGCTCTTACAGCCCAAGCCTGAGTGAGGCCGTCCAGGTCCTGACTCAGCAAAACCTAATCCCTCTGCCATGCCATGGTACGGTCAACCGAGAGAGAGAGAGAGAGAGAGAGAGAGAGAGAGAGAGAGAGAGAGAGAGAGAGAGAGAGAGNACGCGGTCACCCCACAGAGAGAGAGAGAGAGAGAGAAATACTATACCCGTATGCTCGCAAGTTCAACAACCAATTGTGTTCTCATAGGCCCTCTCATTTCCTGTTGACCTTTCACCTTCCCTAGCTTGCCATTTCCTGCAGGTAGTTTTATACCAAGTGGGGTTGTATGTGTATGTGGTGTTGTAACACTTAAGTCATTGTATCTGATTACTGGTCAGACAGTGGCAGAAAATTAACTCACAATTTTGAGAATTGTTAAGTGAGTAGTTTTCAAACTGCTGAAACCAACACAGACGACTCTGGAAATTACAGATTACTAAACAATGGAAATCTATGGAAATAATGCAGTTATGGCAAATGATTCGCAAATAAATGGGTTTCAATAATTGCTATAATAATAACAATGACAAATCAGATTTTTTTTTGTTGAAAATAGCCCAAATCATCCCATGTGCACAGTATGTACGTCATTCTACATGAGTGTCAGTAACATTTCACTCAAACTGTAAAATAATATTATCGATTTCAGCACAGCACACATGCAAGTATGAGGTTTTTCTTTCTTTTTCTTAGAGTTGGTAACTTGGTGAGGTGGTACTCTGAGTTTTTTGAAAGCTCATGACCTTCACAGATGAACAGATTAGCAGGGTAGCTCAGACGTAGTACTTGGCTCAAAAAGTTTGAGAATCACTGTGTTGATTTACTGTGTAGCCTAAAAATGCCAACAATTTGCTGGTTAAATTTTTTCAAACAGGGCTACGTGCTTGTTTCCTCTATTACATACAAACAGTTTTATTAATTATTATCATTATTAGACTGTTGGCAAGACAAACTAGGTAAGAGATACACAAGATGCACGACAAGGTGTCCTCATATATGAAAATAACAAAGCAAAGCAGAGTGGCCGTTTCCTCATGATGAGCTAACTGGCAACGAACGAAGCAGAAGTATTGCGGATATGTTTACCAGTACCTGCTATTTAACATACTGCATGTTGCATTGGAACTATATTTGAGGTGTCCTGATATATGGTTTTAACACCTGCCAGCCAATCAGAAATGAGTATTTTCTGTATGAGCAAATTTAAGACTTTTGGCTCTGTCAACTTGAGATAGAAATCTGTCATAATTTTGACATTTTATACATGAAATGATTAATTGAAAAGATACATTTTGGAGGGGAGATATCCATGCTATCAGATGCAAATTCTACATAAGACAAGGCAGCCAAACCTAAGGGCTTTGGCTATGTGTTCGCAAGTAACCTGGGGGAAGTTTATTGGTGAAAACAAAACTGCATGTCTGGTTTCCTGTTTGTGAGGTGAAGATAACATATCTCACTAGGATGCTGACAGGACATCAGAAAATTAATTTCAAATGTTATCCCATTCCTGTTACTGCACTGCAACACACAGCCGGTGTGTGATCGCTGGAGGTGATGAGCCAGAAACACAAGCTCCTTCAATTGAAACATGAAGGAAAACAACCACAAGAGACGAAGGAGTGATGGGTAGCGAGGGAGCGGCCGAGGGGGGCAGATAGAGAAGACTTTGAAAAACAAAGCACACAAAACTCTGGACTTTGATCTGGCCACGCAAAGCAATGGGTGGGAGTAATGATGACGGGGGGGGGGATTCTGCAACTGACGCTCCAGCTGAGGAAATGTGATAAGAGTGGAGCAAAATGCTGTTGTTGCAAGTGTGAGGAGTGAAGCTCATGCTATCAAAGCACCATCGTCGCCGCACGGCCGTTCTACTCTTTCCCTGCTTGCTATAGCCTTGTCTATATGCACCTCATTCTCACGGCCTCCTCTTTTTGTTTTTTTTTTATGAAACAATGGGGAAAGTTTACTCTTGAAATCCCTGCTTGTTGTTGGGGGGNTTTTTTTTTTATGAAACAATGGGGAAAGTTTACTCTTGAAATCCCTGCTTGTTGTTGGGGGGTGAGGTCAACCTCAATGATCAATGAAGCACACGAGTGGAAAACTCCCCTCTGGGTTCCTGGCTCAGCTGAGGCATTGTTTCAGTGCTCTCGCTAGTGAGCCACCCAGAAAAAAAGAAAGGAGAGCTATGCTGACCCTGCAGGCCTGCAGCCACAGTGCACACACACACGTGTTAGGCTGATACTGGTGTTTCATATTTGATTTGATTTCACTTGATTTCACTTTATTATCAGGAAATTTATCAACATCTATTGCAATGACAACAACAACCACGACCAACGCATGAATACAACTTCTACCATTTCTTCTATCTGACTGGACCAATAAATAGAGAATGTTGCTATAAATAAACTCCTGGCTTGTACTGGTGGTCTACATCAGCGGTACTCAAACTGTCATAATGGTGCATTCAACTTGCACTCGGAAATCAGAATTTCCACCTTCTGTCTGGAAAAAGTCAAAGAAAATGCCTCTTCAACTTGGAATTCCTACTTGGAAAGTCGGGCAAGGTTCCTCATCCTCAACCCCGGAGCTCAATATTGATGCAAAATGTCCTCACTTTGGAGACTTTCCTTGTCTATTTGATGATATTTAGTCTGAGTGTAAAAATACAAACACACACGACCTTCACAGATGAACAGAGTAGCAGACAGAAGAAGTTATGTGCGTCATCAGAGAACGCTGCTTATCTTTACAACAAGCAAAGTTCCTCTCACCAGGTTCATCCTCTGCACTGCTAAAGCCACAAGGCGAACCAAAATCGCTTCAGTTTTATGTAACAAACAGCGACCTTCTTACAATTCAGGACAGGCCTGCCTTGTAGAAGTGACGACCTCCTTAAATTTCTGCTCAGGATTGCTCTCATTCTGGTGGAGCTGCAGCCTGATGAATAGTGGCGGCCTGGAACAGTGAGAGAGAGCGAGAGAGCTCCAACCAAGCGAGGCAATTAGGCTTGTTTTGCTCCACGATTGTTCCGAGCTGCCATGAATTCAATCTTCTCTGCCTCTCCCTGTTTCCCCATCACCTCATGTGCACTGCGGTTTGACCAAAGAACAGCAAAAACCAAGTAAAACACATCCACACCCACTGCATGAAGGCATAACTCCAAAGAAAGTACATACACAGCGAAAGTGGAAATCCACTCACCTTCAAGTTCACTTGCTCCACCTTAAAGATGTTTTGGTCACCTACAATAACATGGTTAGAGCTTCCTATTTCTCTAAGTTAAAGGACCATACCACCCATTTTGCATGTTTGAGCCTAATATATTCAATTTTCATACATGNTTAAAGGACCATACCACCCATTTTGCATGTTTGAGCCTAATATATTCAATTTTCATACATGTGTTACATTACTGACAATTATTTCCCAAAAGATAAAACCGTATTTCAGCTTTCCTGATATTTTGCAAAATCCCTTAATCTTTCAAAATCAAATATTCAAGTGATACACCCATCTTAAAAATCAATGTTTCACCTGCTAATAGCTACGCATCCTTATGAAATCAATCGGTCATTAAAATTTTTCGATAAACGCAGGTCTTCTTTTGGGACTATATTCCCCGGTGGAGACATANCGGTCATTAAAATTTTTCGATAAACGCAGGTCTTCTTTTGGGACTATATTCCCCGGTGGAGACATACTGTACTGTATATTCACTCTGCGCTTTTTATTGAGCTTAAATGCTTAAATTAAGAAACTTCAGGGGAAAAAAACCTGAATACAAGTGTTGTTCATGATGATGGATTACCTATCTTAAGAACATTTTAAGTATCAACAAGTTGATTTTAATAGCGTACCACAATGAACTGAAACCAATGGTAGTTTGGAAGGTAGGAAATTTTTTTTTTTTAACTCACTGTTCCAGTAGTATGCTTTGGGAAATGATTGTCAGTAACATGACATGTATGAAAATTGAATATATTAGGCTCAAACATGCANGGAAATGATTGTCAGTAACATGACATGTATGAAAATTGAATATATTAGGCTCAAACATGCAAAATGGTGGTATGGTCCTTTAATTTCTAATAGCAGACGCAATACAAAAATTTTATTTGATACTATCAGTCATTGTTTCTCCTGCATCACCTGCTGCAGCCATTTTCTCAAATGAGGATAGTGAACTCCTTTCTTTCTTCAACAATAAGATCAAGGATGTATGTGCAGACATTGTTACCTCTTCTCCTCCTTCTGTCTCCTGCTTGGCCCAACTCACGGACTTAGAAGGGTTTTCTAGGATCTAATTGGAAGATTTAATTGATGTCATTAATGGTATGAATCCATCTTCTTGCCTCTGTGACATTTTATCTACTTCCTTGTTTAAACAAGTCCTTCACTCCATTGGTACTTGTGTGGTGTCTATTAATAGCTCCCTGAAATCTGGTTGTGTTCTGCTATATTTTAAACAGACTGTTGTTCAGTCTCTTTTAAAAAAGCCCAATCTCGACCTGGCCCTGCTTAGTAATTACAGGCCTATTTCTAAATTGCCTTTTATGGCCAAAATTTTAGAGAAAATTGTTGCCAAACAGCTTATGTGGGTCTTAGAAGAACATTATATTCTTGACAAATTTCAATCTGGTTTTCAGATGCTGCATTCCACTGAAAGAGCACTTCTCAGAGCCTCTAATGACATTTTGATGCATAGCAATTCCGGGAAATATTCTGTTTTAGTGATGCTAGATGTCACTGCCTTTGATACAATTGATCATCAAATCCTGATTGAGATGGGTGGGAATATCTGGGTCTGCCCCAGACTGGTTCTCTTCATATCTTTCTCACTGGAGCTTTTCGGTTGCTGCTGGTAGTTTTACATCTAATTCTGCTTCGCTGTCTTGTGGTGTTCCTCAAGGTTCTGTTCTGGGTCCACTTTTGTTTGCCCTATATATGCTTCCTCTTGGTCATTTATTGATTACTTTTCAAGACATTTCATATCATTGCTATGCTGATGACATCCAGTTATATATGTCGTTTAAGCTATGTCATGTTGTAAAACTAGCTGCTCTGCAAGACTGAATTTGTGCTATTAAAAATTGGATGTCTAACAATTACCTTCAACTAAGTTAAAACTGAAGTCTTGATTTGTGCCCAAACAGCTTCATTCCAAATATGGTAGGAAACCTTGGCTCTCTTTCTTCTTTTATAAAGCCCTCTATCAGAAACCTTGATGTTTCTTTTGGTCAGGCTTTGACACTAGATGAGCATGTAAATGCCTGACATGTTTTCGTTTTTTACACCTAAGGAATACTGCCAAACTCAGGCATACTGTATCCTATGCAGGAATGATAATCCATGCATTTGTTTCTTCTTGGCTGGGTTATGTAATTCTCTTTTTACTTGTCTAAACTCTTCATCCCTGGATCGCCTGCAAATGGTTCAGAATGCTGCTGCTGCAAGACTTCTAACCAGATCTTCCAAGGGGACACGTTATACCTCTCCTTATTTCTCTGCATTGGCTTCCTGTCAAATTTAGAATTCATTCAAGATTCTAGTTCTGACCTTTAGAGCCCTTTCAGGTCAGTCTCCTGTGTATGTTAGTGAGATACTACAACTCTATGCCACCAACTGAGGTCATCTGATCAGGGCTTATTGTTTGTTCCACGTTCCAGACTTAAAACTAAGGGAGACTGTGTGTTTTGGGTTGTTGCCCTTAAACTGTTGGACTCTCTGCCTTTGGACATTACAACAGTGGACACTGTGGACACTTTCAAAAAGAAGCTCAAGCTTGTTTCGGTCAGCTTTTGCATAGAGCTAATGAACCCTATTTTACCTTGATGTATTTTTATTGTATTTGCTGAATTTATTTATCTATTATTTAATTTATTTACTGTATTTGTTTTACTCTCTATTTTTATTTTCATTATTTTTTATTTGATTCTTAATTTCAGTTGTTTTAATTTTATTATGCCTTGTGATTTTTGTAAAGCACTTTGTGATGCCTGTTTGAAAGATGCTATAGAAATAAATTTTTACTTACTTACACAGAGAAAAACACACAGCTAACACAAGGAAGGGCAAACTGTGCTTCTGCTACATTCTGGGCTCAGCCTACTTTGTGCTGAATGCTTAACAGAGTCTGTTTAAAAGAACATGTAGTCTCATACTCCTGAAAATAAATGAATTACTATAAATCATCCAGGCTGATTGCTAGTTGTGAACCTGTTTGCTCACACGCCGACGCATTCAAAGTCACAGTACATCTGTGTATTATTCACAGTGACTCATTATTGTACTATTTTAGAAGGTTGTGCAAGTCATCATTACAAAGTGGTGCAAACATGTCAAAACCTATTGCCAAATACTAAGAGGCAAACTGGTGATGGCAGAAGTGGAGTGAAATATTTCATGGAAGATTTTTAGTTTTTAAAGGTGATTCTGCGAGTTTGAGCCCAATAAATATTACCCACGTTACTGACAACCATTTTCCAAAACATAAAACCATATTTAGTTTTCCTGTTATTTTGCCAAATCTCCTAATCTTTCAAAATCAAATATTCAGGTGATACACCCACCTTAAAATTCAATATATCAGCTGCTTACACGTATGCAAGCTTGTTTTAATGTCTCTATAAAAGAAGTCTTCTCCTGGGACTATATTCCCTGGTGGAGACTTAAATTTCAGTGTAGCTGTGTGTTGGATCAGTTAAATTAAGTCAGTTGACAAACTAACTAAATAAATAAATAATATAATAGACATTTTGTTCACTGGTGATATACCCACCTTAAAATTCAATGTTTTCCCTACTGCTCTCCCATTCAGCTCCATGTTTGTCCGTTTAAATAAAGTTACTTTGACAAAAGTTACTTTGCTGTGATGGATTACTTATTTTAAGCGCATTTCAAGTCTCTACAAGTTGATTGTATGGCGTATGCTGGAATGAACTGAAGCCAATGGCAGTCTGGAAGGTAGAAAAAACTATTCTAATATGCTCCAGCAGTTTGTTTTGGAAAATGGTTGTCAGTAATGTAACGTGTATGCTTGTTATATACAGTATACTGAGAACAAACATACAAACCAACCAGTATGGTCTTTTAAATCAACTACTCTATTTTATAAATCATTCATAAATTATGGAGAACAATGTATTCCAGGACAATGATCCACTCATGAAGAAACAGAGGAGTCATGCTCCCTGATACTGATTGCATCAGTCCTGCTACTGCAGCTGATACCTGGTAGGATACTGATAAGCAAATCCTCTGTGGTATCTGCATTACAGATGTCACCAAGACCAGAGGAGGAGAATCTAACAACTCATTTTAAGCTTGATACACTATAGACTCCATCAGACAGATGTTGGGCTTTTCCTCCTGCCATGCATTATATATTGCATGTGGGGCAGCTAGAGTAGCAACAATTACATAACAATGGGAGGATTTCCAGGGTTTTCTGGAAACTGCCACTGGTGCCAACATGACATCCGGACAATTTATAAGATGAATGTCGCACGGAGATAAAGTGTAAGATGTATTATAAAATATTAATATTTCAGTGAAATAGAGTGGTGGGACAGTGTAAAATCTTAAGATTGATGCTCTCAATCCAATATGGATATGAACAAGGATGCACAGTGTAGACTTGATTACAGTTAGCAGTTGCAGTCTTATAAAAATGCAAACAAATTACATTTTATATTTTGAAAATATTGAAGATTTCGCATAAACAGCCGTACATTTTAACAGTATAGTGGTAAAACGAGATGAAATGCATTCAAACATCTTAGGGCATGCACAGGCAAATATCCCAACAATGACTTGACGACCGAAGAGGCTGGATTATCCAGCTGATTCACACTCTAGTCTTACCGTGTTCTGTTCCGAAGAAATATCAGCTTTATCAGCGGGTGTGTGTAATTCACCAGCCCGCTCTTAGCTATGCTGGTGACCCGGAGCCTGTGGTCCAGTATGTGCAGGTCCATGTCATCGGTGGGTTCTGCATGAAACGGGAGAAACTCCGGCCTAGCTAAAAGACACCATTCAGATACTAAATACACAACTGGTTCGCTAGCGATGACAAAAGCAGCACAACGGACGCCGAGCTCGTCTCACATCAGGACTGGATAAAAAGGAGAAAAACATCCGACGCAATCCGACTCCAGACCTAGTAAACTACTGCTATTCAAATACAAGGGACAGGCTGACAAAATGACACGCCTCCTGCTCTTAAAGCGACAGGTTGAACATGTTTAGTCATGTCCTCCTTCAGAGCTGCGTCAAAGTGTAGAGGATACCATGGCTTCCGGTTCCGGTTTAGCATTCTCGCCTTCAGAATAAAGGTAGAAACCCAAATTTAAAGGACCATACTATGGATTTTACGTGTTTAAGCTCAATAAATACTACCTCGCATACACGATACGTTACCGACAGCCAGTTTTCAAAATATAAAACCGTATTTTATTTTCCCCACTATTTTTGCCAAATCCCCCGATCTTTCAATGCATGGTTGTAGAAGGCATGGTAATTTTAATTGTCTTCTGCTGGGATTTTATGCCCTGGAGGAGACAATCATTTAAATTAATCTGGTCAAATTAAGTTACTTTGAGAAAATATTTAACAGACATCATATTCACTGTGATGGACGATTCAAGTCTCTATAAGTTAATTTTATTAGAGTACTGGAATGAACTGAAACTAATCATAGTCTGGAAGGTAGGAAAAACAAACCTAATATCTACAGTAGTATGTTTGGGAAATGGTTGTCAGTAATGTAACATTATGTGGGTTGTATATATTGGGCTCAGACATGCAAAACCACTGGTTTGGTCCTTTAATTAAAGTAATACGTTTAACTGGTAAACCTTACGTGAAAAATGAAATCAGAATGTAGAGCTACACACACACACACACACAAAAAAATGTTTTTAATGAAATAAAATAAAATGATGCAATGATTTGGATTGGGAGCAATTTGTATGTTGGGAGAAATGTATATAAATTTGCGCATTTTTTTTTTTTTTTTTTTTTTTTTTTTTTTTTTTTTTTTTTTTTTTTTTTTTTT